>LKNJ01003193.1:37238-103091 GCA_002120245.1 Maccullochella peelii | reverse complement strand
TCCATATGTCAACTTCACAATGAGGAAAAAAAGAGCCTGAAGTGAACAACTTTAACAATGAGATCCTTATCAATTTTCCTTATAGCAAATTTGTTTTTGTCTATTGACACTAAACAGCTTGCAAAGTATGTCATTCATAGGACGCTCTATGAAACACTTTCAGTTTTTCTCTGTTGCAAGCAATGCATCCAAGAAAGAGAGTAAAGTCTCCTAAATGACCGTAGACTCACATATTACAGCGTAATTCCTCAGTATTGACTTGCATTAATTGAGAATACGTGTTTGATGGTGGTGCATCCGTTACCTGTTCTCACAGTCTGCCAGCCTATAGAGAAGGGGGTCCTGGCTTGCACCATGTACATGGTAACAGGACTGCGATTGTCAGGTCCAGAGCCCCAGGACAGTTGCACAGTGGCGTCAGTAATGTCAGTCACCAGCAGGCTCTCTGGGGCACCAGGAGGTCCTGCAACACCCAGAAACAAAAACGGACACCTGCTTCAGCCTCACCACTCAACAGCAGCCAAAAAAAAAAAAATCACTTCAGGTATGGCAGACCCAGATCCCATCCCAGCAGGTGTTAAGTGATTCATAACTCAGCTAACAACATCAATTCAGGGCCAGTGGAGATATAATTGGTCCTATTGGGAGTGCCAGTCTAATCAATACATTGAATAGTGCAGTTCACTAGGAAGTCAGGTAAGACCACCTACTGTATCAGTTTACTTATATATGAGGCCAGTGAGGTGTTGCTTGTGATATAACATTATCACTTCCCTGGCCATGAAAAAAGTGATATGATTTTTAAAGTATAAAAGAAATCATGGTATTATGAAGTGTTGTCAAGTGAGAGGAACATTCAGAAATATTTTGCTCCTGGAGACATGTGTGTCTTCACTCAGAAAGAAAAAGATCTCCTTATGGAGCCTGGTTGCCCAAACTAGCCAACCTAAAGAAGAGAAATCATTATTTAACTATAACATAAGAGACCCTTAATGACCAGGGTTTTGGAAAAACAAGGCAGCATTTTCCATACTCATTCCTCATTGAAATTAGCAAAAGCAGCAACATGTGATCGAACAAACAGGCTGGGATTTGGATAACTGACGTGAGATTTTCTGCTAAGCCCACAAATCTGCAAAAGTAGCACTGAGCCCTCAGCGGGACTACCTGCTGCTAGAAGAAGATCACTGGGTATCAACAATGCTTGGTTTCAGATTACGTATACAGAAACATACAATCCGTATGTAAAAGCTGCACCATCTGACTTTGGCTACAGACTCTTGATGCTGTGCTTTGCCAATCTGAACCTCCCAGACAACAGTATTATTTTACTAATACTTGGTGAGGCCGGCCTGGATTTTTCTCAACATATGGTTATGTATTTCGATCATGGGTGTGATTGACACAATAGTGTGAGTGGCTGAGAACACAATTAATCACCACACCTCTCCTATTTATATTCCATGACCTTTTTGGAGCATACTGTAGTTTCTGAAGTTACTGTAGCTTTTCTGAAAGAAAACAGCAGGTGTCCTTGTATGTGGACCTTGCCTTTGCATATGCAAACTCCCACTTTCAGGACTTGTCTTTGTGATTACATAAGTCAAAATATATGTATCAGCCATTAAAATCCTACCATGTAACTTTGTATATGTATATGTAAAGATCTCCAATCCCAAGATTCCCAGAAAAAAATCAGACATCAGTGTCCTCAGTCAGAGCGATGGCTGTCGTGGATTTGTATTGGATAAAAATGGCAGTGATTTATTATTAGAAATTCTCACTACCATTTAAATATGAGAAAAAATTAAAATATTCGATTGGTAATGATCAATTTCAAATTCAAAATGTATAGTTTATAAGAGCAACAGGCTGTGCTTTGCACTCTTGTGGGTGGCATTCCTAAAATGCATTGTCTGTTGGACCCATTGCACTAGGCTATAATTTTTCACTTTGTTAACGCAAAGTGGGGAAAACTAGCAAGCTGTGCTGAGAAGATAATCATGACATCAAACCATCTGACAAGTAAAGTGTGAATTTTAGAATCAGCACCAGAGAGTTAAGAAAAATGTATAAAGTCAGGTGTTTGCTGACTATAGTCAGGTTTCTGCATTGCAGAAGAACTGGCCACAACAAGATGACATAATTTAAAGAGTTGACTATTTTTATATTTTTATTTCTGGCATTTCCACTCAGATTTTTTATGCTCAAATTGAAAATGTGCATAAAAACAGGTGGCTGGAAATGCACCTCATGTAAAATGCAACTGCCTTACAGTAAAATTAGCTTGTCACCCACCTCAGAGAACGGCACCAGGATTGAACAGAAGTGACAGCCGTTATAATGTTCAACAAGTAATACTGTAACCTTTTTGAGTAAGGAGCACATCATACTCATTAGCAACTGCCAAACTAGAAAGAATGCTGCAGCTCCAAAATGATGTGTCAAAAGTAAGGTGGAACCCTTGAATTAAATGAATTGCTGATGGTTAGCACATCCACCTCAAATATGTGTGTAAAGTTATTTAAGATATTTAGGTTTCAAAATAAAAGATGTCCTCCACAGAATATATGATGTTTTTTTTGAAAACTTACTTTAGAAAAGGTTTTTTGTCTTGCATGAAGCTGGATAACCCTGAAGCTTTTGGGGTAATTTACCTGTATCTCTTAAAGTGACGTGTAATGATCACAGAGCCCATGGGTTAAAAACTGAATAATTCTGTAATTTCAAATTGTTCATGATTGTCAATCTGAAAGTCTATTAAATCTGTTTTTCTCTGAATGTCTGAAAAATGACATCTTGGTGATAAAGCTCTTATCTGACGGCAGTGAAATCTGTGTGGCATAATCCTAAGGGACACACACACTCCACAAAAAAGCAAAAAATTGAAAACCTCCATAGAGAGTTCTATAAAATGACAAGCACTGTAAAAAGGAGGAAGAGGCATACCTTTGACAATTACGTCTGCTGCTGCTGAAACGGTGTCAACTTCAGTGTGTACCATACAGACATACTTCCCAGAATGCTTTAGATGAACATTCCTCACCATCAGGTCACCTGCAAATCCCTAATGACAAAGATACACTCGTATAAAGTCTTGGAGAGGAAGAAAAACACCAAAAATAGCAAAGTCAAAGTAAAAAAAAAAAACGAAGTATGGAAAATCCTTGGAACACATTCAATTTCTTTCTCAGTCATATGCAGTAAGTCTTCCATAAAATAATCTTAGAAGAATTCACCACAGGACTGCTAGAAAGAAAATGACATGGCATTCTAACAAAACAAATGAATTCAGTTTTACACTATAAAGAAGGCTACAGAAAAAATGTTTAGTTGAAACAGTGTTTGTTCAGATGAATAGTTCTAGTAAGAGTGTTGTACACACACACATATGATTTTCAAAAGTTTTTCTCAGCAAAATACAGCAATTCAGAAATCAGTCCCTTTGTGTAAAAAGCGAAGGCAAGTTAAACAACTGTTGAGCTGTACAGCAAATTCAGTGGGCCTGGTGTGCTCAACTAGAGGGAGCATACATCTCAAAAAACATCTGCTGGCATCTCTGTTTTAAGTGCACACTCGATCAGTTTGATCAATGCTTAAAGGATTAGTTTGACATTGTGAGAAATACACTTATTCACTTTCTTGCCGAGAATTAGATGAGAACATTGATACCACTCTTGTTATGTAGGCTCGCTAGGGCCAAGGGGCAGTTAGCCTTGCATTAGCATACAGACTGGGGGCAATTCAAAAATTTGCTTACCAGCACCTCAAAAGCTCACTAATTAAAGAAATACTTCGACATTAGTATCTGTTCATTAAATAAAGCTCCAGCCAATAGCAGCTTAGCTTAGCATAAAGACTGGAAAGAGGAAAACAGCTAGAACCAACCTCTAAAGCTCACATTGTATCTCCTTTTTTCTATTATTTCTAACAACAGCAAGTGCAGTGATTTTCCAGTGCATCCTGACGCGCTTCCGTGGGTAAACTCGCAATGACGTGTATCGAGACGCCACAGCTAGCTATGTGGGCCTTCTATGCACATAGAAAACAATGAGTAGGGGTATTTTGACGCATGTAACTCCCCCTGAAACCACAAATTGTAATTTTTACATTACTTTTGGTGCTGATCAAATAAAAAGGGATATAACAGGTTAATTGGTTAAACATAACTTTGGAGAAAGCCAGGTTAGCAGATTCCCCCTGCTTTCAGTCTTTACATTTAGCTAGGTTAATCTTCTCATCAGTCTCTCAGCAAGAGAGCAAATAAGTGTATTTCCCAAAATGTAAGTAATGTTTTCTAAATTTTCACTTTCATTGAAAAGCTGCAGTGGGACTCCTGGTATTACAAAGCTTCTTACCATTAAATACATATATTTTTAATACAGGTTTTGATTTAGAATTAAATGGTTGAGAAGCATTCAGGGAAAGTCATTGCTCACTGAAACTATGATTTTTATATGAATATCATAGACTATCAGACATAAACTGGCAGAAAAGCACAGCTCTCGGGAGCTTCAATATCAACTCTAGCTTTGATAAAATGATGTAGGTCAAATCCTTGGCACTGATTTTCTTTGCCTGAAATCACCAAGCGTTCACCCACATTATACATACCCCTCCAATCATCTCAAAGTGCTCCTGCCTGTTGAAATCAATGGCTTTTCCGTTAAAAAACCACTTGAAAATGGGACTCATGGACGAATCACTGGACACCTCGCATGGCAACACAAGGCTCTGTCCCACGGTGGCATCCAAACTCAAGGGTGGAAGTATAATCTTGGTAGGCTCTATGGCATCATGAGAGGAAAAAATGAGAATCATTTGTTACTATATGTACCACTGTATCTCTATAAAATCCAGCCAAATGAAGAAGGTAATAAAGCTTAATTTGCCCAGAATAGTGAGACAGAGTCTGCTCTATCAGTGTAATTAAGTGACCTTAAATAACTTCACTTAGGAAGCGAATGCCTACCATAACTCAGTAATGAATAATTAAACACACTGCAATCACAATGTCAGCTAGAAAGAAAAAAAGAACTCTCTCTCTATAATCATCATTATTTAAAAACCCAAATTTGAAAATGCTATAGCAGCTCTTTTTAAATTAAATGTTGGTGACAAAATATTCCTCACAGCAATAGACGGCAGTGATTTGCCCCACTCCGCTACATGAACAATAACTCACAGCTGACAAAACCATGGATGACTTATATGTCTGTCAAACCGGTGGGAACATAAAATGGCTATATATTTCATTATCAATTTCATGCTTGAGCTAGTATTTTTTTCCCTTAACAAAAGTTTAAACCCCTGGCTTAAAAGGTACAGCAGTGAAAACCTGTGGAAAAGAAAGAAATACCTTTCACCACCACCGTTCCCGTGCTGCTGGATGTTCCAAAATGGTTTCTGGCCACACATGTGTACTTGCCTCCATCAGATTTGGAGATGTTGGTGATACGTAGAGTCCCATCCTCCATGATAGTCTGTCTAAGGAGAGGGACAAAACTGAAACAGCCCATCATGGGTTCACATCTCTCATTTGGTTATAAATTCTATTGTTGTCACTTGAACGAAAAGTGATGATAGGAATCAAATTTTTCCCCATTTATTTCATTTTGAATGAAGGCTTCAGAATCTATTCCAATAGTCTCTTTACACGCCTCAGAAGATAACAATTATCTTAGCTGAAGCAGAACAGATTTGCTGTAGGGTCAGCATAGTATTGACAGCACAGTAGCTTAAATGCACATATTAACTGGATACACAACAGGCCACCAGGGCCGGGCAGGACGGCCACAGGAAGAGGGGAGCAGCACTGGAGACAGGCAATTTGAATGGGATCTTTACCTGCTGCCTTATCACTCTACAACACATGGAGATAGTATCAACATGCTATAAGCCATTTCTGAAAAGTAATAACATGGAGACATGCATACAGAAGCATCTCACTTGAAAAAATGGCAGTCTGGTTTCAAGTGAGAAATAAAGTCTGATGAGAGCGCTTTAAAGAAATGATCACACGCAGGAATATCGACCCCATTGTTGTGTGGGTGTAACAGCTTGTGACTTACTTTCGTGAACTACATTTCCCTTTGTTGATTTATCCAGTAGAATTATATAATATTTTATAAAACTTTGAATATATTACTTTTATAATCAAGGGTTGAAGGTTTGGTTTCAGAAGAAAAAAAAACATATATACAGTATAAAACACACACACACACAGTATATATGTAATTGTGCTTTCCATAATAAACCTCTAAACCTATTTGTATTGCACTAACCCCTTGTAAAATAATTTTTTGTTTCCTATACTTTCTGATACAAAGAGCTCTGTCCTTTACTGTCTTGTGGACTGATGTTCATTCTACCATTTTTTAAAGGACGTATTAATTGTAAATAAAAATATATATTTAAAAAAAGCTTTCAGGCTGTATACATTGTTGTTCATTCAAGTATTCAAGCTTTGAGAGCGTGGTAATAACTGAAGGCATCTCCAGGCGAGTGTACCAAGGTTTTTATCAACTCAGATCTTGTCTCATTTGGACTATGGTAGCAGGACAATATGACACTGTTCAGAAAGACCTTAGCAAGAAAATCAACCTGAAACAATGAAAGTGAAGGGACAAAAACAGACCTTTTGAGCAGGACATGTCCCCCACATCCTCATTGGAAATTTTCACATTCTAGACTGGAACAGTTATTTTGGCACCTTGGTTCTACACATACAAGTTGGAAAGCATGTAAACATATGCAGAAATGAGGCTGATAATGCTCTCCTGTTGTAACCTTTGGATTCAGTAAATCAAACAGAAATGTAGTGAACAGCCAGCTCAAAAATCAAACAATTTCACATTGGCTCCCAAGAATAAATATGTATTCACTCAGGCCGAGCTGAGACCCAGAGAGCATGTCTGACACAGGGTGCTTTGCGCTGATTTATTGACAAAAATATCAAACACTGAGTGATGAAGGTGCACTGAGAACATGACCTGAGGGGCAATGAGCTGCAAAACAAATAGAAACATAAAGAACTATCTGCTTTGTAGACAAGCTCCGTTCCATGCTGTGAATTTCTATTCTTTTCCAAATGTGCTTCCTGGGTAATGCCTGGGTAATTTTTGGTCGCTTTCCTGATGACCAACCCACGGAAAAAATGATAACTAATCAATCCCACTGGTCACATGTGTGAGACAGGTCCAGTGAGTTACGGAAAGGCTATGGAAATATTTCTGTACATATTGATCTGAGCCAGAGCCCAAAAGGAAATGAGAAAGGAAAGAACAGCAAAAGAGCAGCTATACACTTCATCTGACACATAACCAGCATGCAAATGAAGACTACAAAATAAGAGTCAGCATATGCCACAGTGTTAAATACTAGTACATTAAACAGCAATCTGGTCAGATTGTCATGACTTTTTCTCTCTTTTCTGCAATCCATTTAGCATTTAGAGTTTGCTCCTTGATAGCAAACTCGACATTTGATAATCAAACCATTTTACTTTAAAAAAGAAATTGCATTTCCCCTGTATGATGTTTTTGTTGTGTCTTTTGTTGTGTTTGTTGTCTGAAATAAGACAATTAATTGACAATCAGTTGCTGGATAGATCAGACAGTGCTTTTCCAAAGAGAATGGACACCTCTTACAAAATACAGGGGCATTTTTAGTTGAGTGACTGAGTAATATTCCTTTTTATTGCCATATAAAGTCACAAGTAATTCTTTTTTAATGAATTATTTCATTATTACATGTTTCAGAGCATTCACTCATGTTCACTCGTTAGCATCAAAATGAATAAGCATGAACTGTATTCACCAAAGTGATTATTATTGTACACTTTGCCAGCAAATTTAAGTGAGCTACTACGTTAATGAATTCCGACCAAACATTAGGATTCATCAGAAACATTTGCACTAAAGTTAGAAATTCTGTGAAATAACCTGTACCCTGGATACAGCTGTACAGGCATGGATTCCATCTATAGATTCCAACACTCAATTTTGAGATAAATCACATGTCTGGGGTAGATGGCCAAAAAGCTGGTAGCATCAGGTTTCTGTGTTGAGCAAAACATTATTGCAACTGGGTGAAAACATTATATAAACTGAGAACAAAAAGTCGTTTAAGAGAAACAACAGTTTTACAAAGAAGTACAAAGTTTTATGAGAATGTACTTTAAGGTTTACGGGCAGAGAGGTCAGAGAAGAAGACTATGGTGGGTGGGTTAAGTGGCTATTCTACAGAGAAAAGACACATAATCCAGTGTTACATGATAGCTCAAGGCAATGATTATTTTTGAATCAGAGCAGCTATAATGTAGGAAGTTTTGGACTTTGGACAGTTGTAGTTTGACATCAGTGTATCTAATGTGGGGACAGGACAGGGTAAAGTAACATACAGATGTTAATATAACCTTTTTTAAATGAAAATACTCAATACAGCAGCTACTGAAGAGGGAAAGGAAATTCTCAATTGTAAAGAAATATGTATTAACTGGTTAATGAAAATACTTTGGTAATACTGCAATTTGGGATTGTGATTAAAAGAAATGTGTGCCAACTACCACTGATCACATGTTTCAACAAACACAATTGGAAATGTTTGTGGGTGGGAAGCCAGTGGGATGCACAGGGGAGATGGGGTCCTTGGGGGATGGCATGAGGTGTATTATGCCCCCACCCGTTCAGCTCCTCACAGGAGAAAAGACATGGCTAGCAACACTGTGTGCGTCAGTGAAGTTAGCAGTGACAAGGGCCACAATAAAGGGGAACTGACCATTTACTGAGACCCACCACCTGTCAAGCTGTCCGCTCACTTATGGCACATATGCCGTTTACATTGATAACCATGACAGATTTACCATTTGAATTCTTTGTAATTTTTTAAACAATCGGTCCTAATGTCAGATAGAGGCAGACTAAACTAGCTTGTCATTTCCAGCTGGTCGATTTTACCAAATGAAAACATTGTTAGCAGATTTCATCAGCTGTAGTGAGCAAATTAAGCTAACATTATCTTAAGTTGGTTGAAAAAATCCTCTCTGGCTGACTTTTTAATGCGATCAGCTTACTAATTTTAGGTCCAAGGGTCTTAAATATGCACTTGATGGCTACTTACATGATATCGGGCTAAAAGACTGAGGCTAAAGCTGCAAAAAGTCAGCTAACCCTAACCCTAATCCTATAATGAGGAAAAATATAAGCATAACCCTTTTTGGCTTACGTACTTGTTAAAATTTTCAAACAGTATCTTTTTCATTTTAATGTTACAAGAGAAAAACTCAATTGTGCAGATAAAATGTAAACCTTTAACAGCTATGGTTTTATTGTTGTTTGTTACACACCTCTAATAAAAGTGGACAACTTCCCTTTGAATAAAGAGGCTGTAAGAGAACCTCCGCTCGCTGACTAAATGTTCACGGCTGTGTGAAGCAACCCTCTTGAGAATTAAGGCTGATGACTTAGCACGTGCACATTTCACACAAAGTCACTGGTTCTGCTGTTAGCTGCCAATTGCCATTACTGTCTATTTATACACAATCAGCTGATGCTCAACATATGCATTCCAGAAATCATATTACATTTATTTGCTAATGCACATTGCGGGCTATTTTAATGTCATGTTATTTTTGAAGCATCTTCTTAGAATGGAAAAAGTGGACAAAATGTATTTTTACTCAAACTCCCGACACAATAAAAAACAAACAAATGAAACTTTCTGTCTAAACTAATGTCTGGTGCACACTAAAGAATTTAAAATCTTAACTAATTTTAAAAATGTGGGAGAGCACAGACATAACGACAAATGTAATCGATTTTTAATATTTTAATCGTAAGAACGCACACACCAGAAAATTCAGTCAAGACGCAGGACCACACACTTGGCGTTTATACTAAACGATTTCAGAGTGGCGATTGCAGGGACATGGGATCTCACAGAAACTTGCGTGATCAAATGTGACTTCAGAACAAAAAACAGGCGGACTGCCGTCGTCAGCTGCTTGCACTTGTGTGTGCTATGTTTTGCACTGAAAAACAAAAAAAGAGAAACAAACTATGGATGAAGTCATGGCTGAGAAGACGGAATCAGCATGGCTTATACATTTTGCAGTGCAAGCTGGAGGTGAGTGGGAAATAAAGTTACCCTGGTTGGTTAGTCCAGTTGGTGACGCTTCCCGGTCAGCTCGCTCTCATTGGCTGTTACGGGTTTCTGCTCAATATTTCATTGCTGTTCCTTTCACACTACAGGATTTCCAGTCGTAACATTTTTCATATTTAGGATTCAAAATCAGGGAGACTCTGATCCAGTCAGCAACATTGTTATGTCTGTAAACCCCTCACGCTACAGAATAATTTGGGCAGATAATCTGTTCAGACCAGCCTCGAAGCCGGAACACCCCCGCAAATGTCGGGACGAGCGAATCGGACCCAGAATCTGCCCAATTATCCTCTAGTGTAGGGCCAGCATTAGAATTGGATTCGCTCGAATCGACCTGACTTTTGACAGTTTGGGGGTGGAAACCAAGGGAGGCACTGGCCCTCTTATGATTGGTCACTTTCACCACGATCACGTACGACCTCCTTTGATTGACAGCTTGTGTTCTGTACTGAACAACAGGCAGACAGTTTGGCCAGAAGCTTGATATTTCAAACAAGTGAGTCCTGACAAGTTCGGAGCTGAGGAGCCGATTGTACTTCCGGTGGTCACGGCAAATAACCGATTGTTGTTTAGTAGTAGTTTGTTAGTCTGTACTGCTAGCCATCTATTTAAGCTATGGCATTACCGATCGAAAAATGATAAGTAAGCTAGAATATGTTCAGTAAGAGTGTGCCATAATAATAGGAAGAAACAAGGGGAGTTTTTACAGCAGGAATGTTTTGAACGTCGACCTCGAACATCACGAGTTATATTGTGCGAGTGGCAGTTAATATCTGTACGTGTAAAATTATATAATTTGCTTGTGAGCATGTTTTATCGCACATAAATCTAACGCCATACCTGTAGAGTTTCAGTTTGGAGCACCTCTAAGAGGGTCAGATTCTGTCACACAGTGCTGCAAGTGGTTTCATGCTGGAAAGTGATTTTCACTGATTGTGACTGTTAAAGTGGTGTGAAGTTTTCTGCAAACTGTTTGAGTCTCTTTACTTTTTGGACCTTTCTAGAAGTTACTCAGCCCAGCCCCTGTTTTTCTGAACCTACATGAACATTTATCTCTTCTCTTTTGCCGAAACGTTAATGAAAGCAGCTCTCATACTGGGCTTGAACTCTGTTGGTTCTTACTGTGTATATTAGTCTCTGCTAAGGCCCAGTGCAACAAACGGTTTCTTCTAGCTCGTAAGTGTTGCCTCAGTCCTTAAATCATGACATGGTGTGGCCTGTCATGTAGCCTGAGGTAGAGTTTTACTGAAGGATGTGGTCAGATTGTTTTTCTCTGTGGTTTTCACACAGAGAGCATCCTTACAGGATCTCTGATCTACATCCAGCACTTTGGCTCCCTTGAAGAGCTGTGAAACTTTGAGACACTGGATGCTTTGAAGTTTCAAACAGCTACCCAACATCTATTTTTCTGTGAAGAACAAGGTGTCTATCTAAAAAAAACACTTTATTTGACCAAACAAGGCTGCGTTATACAACACTGACTTCCAAAGTCCCGTTGAGCAGAGGTATAAATAACATTGAGTCCTAGAAATGAAAATGACCACATGAAAGAGAAAATCCTTTAACAGATGCCATGAGTAGCATGAGCAGTGGTGCATACAATACCCTACCTCTTGCTGTCCTTCAAGAGTTCGCCCCCTCTCCACCAGGAGATTGTGGCCTTGGGGGAAGCGTGGGGGCGACATTCTAAGACCACCTCACCCCCCCTCTGGATCACTGTGGACTTCTTCACGGGCCGCCGTGTGAAGTCAGGTGGGGAAGCTGAGGAATGGACCCGTGTTAAGGCCATTTGTCTCACTTTGCGGAGGGGCAACAGCTGTGCATCAGCAAAAATGTCAAGTACATCACCAGCAATTACGGAAATTATATTTCACCACCAGACTGGCTTATTGTATGAACAAATTGTGGAAATGAAAGATCGAGGCCACGGCTCAGGGAGGAGCTAGTTAAGCCTCGTTATTTATTTATTTACTTTCAGAAAGGAAGCACCTTCATTCCACTGACAGCACAATGTACATAGAGTGTATCCCTGCTTTCAATTCAATTCATTGTAAATGTGACAGGGCAAACAAACTGCTTACCTATAACCTTAAGCTCAGCACTGGCATAGACAGCTCCATGTTCATTCTCTGCTACACACTGATACATTCCAGAGTCCAACAGACTAATCCTTGATATGGTCAGCCTTCCAGCTTCCACATGGGTCCTCCCCTGCAAATCAGGCCAGCTGATTAATGTTTAAGAACATCTTTCACTGATTTTTTTGTGAGATGAACGCAAGCTTTTGATGATCCTTTGCCTTATAGGTTTTCAGTTCAGCATTAGCTAAGCCTGAGTAACATTTATTTATAAATATCAAATCTCAGTGTTATTTGTGGTGTCTTACCTCTGCTGTCAGCAGCTGACCGTTCTTCAACCATTTGTATGTAGGCCTAGGCTTACCGACAGCTTTACATTCCCACTGCAGATTAGCATCAATGGCCATCTGAGCATCTTTCAGTGTCTGGACCCAGTGCAGATGTTCAACATCTGTGAAAAATACCAATGAATATGAATATTTATTGATAGAAATGTCAACAATTTATTGTAGATATATTGAGTTTTACCATTATCTGATTGCCTTGTAATGAGTAAGAACAGATGAGTTTAATGATGTTTTCCTATAGCACTTTTTGTGATAATATGCATTGTGGAGCTAAAAATGTATTGCTATAACAGTTCAGTTTTATCAGTCATTTCCCAAAAAGGCTATATGAACAGCGCAGAGCAGCTTTTTTGCAATTTGGGACATGGGTGTTTTCTGTTAATGGGAAGTAGATTTGACCGCTGGAGAGGTTTTGGGTCAGATTTACATACATGAAAGGCTGTGGCAAACTTGCACTACTTGTTTCATTCAATTTGCGCTCGCAATCTGATTGTAATTAGCTCCTGATTTACTAAGGCAGCAGCTCATTACGCAGTCAGTGCCTGGGAGTGACCTGCAGGCGCATTGTGCAGTAGGTGCAGTTCATGGATTGTAGATCACTAAGTTCAGAGCAGAAATGAAAAATGAAAATTCTCAAATGATTCCAAAACTCCATTTATTCTATTAATTTGGCTACAGTTGAAACTCCATTGGAGAAAACATTTCTATTACTCATGAAATTAAAACTAGCCTGATTTGTCTGCCTCCTTGCATTATTAAAGCAAAAGGGGTCAATAAACCAAAAGACAAAATAAAATGTAACTCATAGAAAATACAGTTTGACAAGACCTGCATTCCAAGGTGAAGAGGCTGAGAGAGAGACAAGAGTGAGGCAGAATACAAGAGAGTGGAGAGGATGTTGATACCGATCTGTAACTGATCTGAGGTAAATGTAGCCAAAATCAAACTGCAATGTCAGTTCACTGATCGTCATTTTTAATGAGTACAAAACAATAAATCATTTTCCCTCCTTCTTTGGTGTTCTAAACTATAGTTAAAATATTGTTCACTTAGTCATTGTTCATTTTTTTATTATAGCTTTAGAATCTATTTTAGCTATGTAGCTTTAATTTATTTATTTTTTCCCAAGTAATTGATTGATTCATTAATTCAACCTTTATTTAAATCTCAAGGAATCACTAAGGGCGTGCCCTCATTTTCAGCTAATTCATTGCAGCTCTCTAGATGTTTTCGTGGTGTGCTCACTTTTTGTCTGCTTCTTCAAGCTTCTCTTTGCCACGGCGACCTCAATACAACGGCATTATTTACTTCAATTTATTACCCTTCAGAAATGCTGGATTTCCCATGCAAAACATGAATGCACAATCAACCGCAAGTAACTCTTTCTTCTCTTCGCATGATCTGACTTTTATTGCACAGACTAAGGAGTCTGTGCACTTTACTGGTGACAAATAGAGAGTACTTCAGATGACAACCAAACTGCCCTTATAGGCTGGTGTGGCTGTTTTTGTAGCAAAAAGTACCAACTCTGTGCTCTAAATTTGTAAATCAAGGTACAGGAAAGAAAGTGCAGTCAAGTGGGGCACCTGGGGCACACATGGAAACAGGCATGCCCCAGGCTAACTTTTTACATTGGTGGCACTGGTGCCATTCATTAAATAATAGTTAGGGCGCTATAGATGCTTATTGAATCATAATGAATCAATAACTATATGTGTTACATGTCTTATTTCTGCTTAAACTAGAGTTATTGGGGTTACTATGTATAACACTGTTGTACATTAACCTTGTGCATTGGTTTCCTCCACCTACATGTGGCCAATGAATATGTTGTCTCCCCTTCGCAACACTTCTTTGTGGAAATGTCTGTATCTCCATCAGTCATGAATGATATGTAGGCTAGGCTGAATCTGCGATTTGAACAGACATCTTTTTAATGGATGATCTGGGACTTAAAGTCAGTAAAAGGCAGCTCTTCTTTGCTATGTTATAAACAGTGTTAAATTTTAAATCATTTCTGACTCCTCACTGCTTCAGTCTGCCGCTGCCTGAAACACTGCAGGGAAGAGGGCTGCTCTGCTGGCCACGAACCCGTCACGGCACAGGACATGTTTCTTAGAGACACTGCTTTTTAAACATTTCAATTCACAACATTGATGCTCTGACAGCAAAAGCACTGTTCAACACGATCTGTCTCGCATAAAATCCCTATATGCTGACAAAATAATCTACTGAAATGTATTATTTGTTCAAAGGCAAATGTCTGCACACCCAGGTGTTTGTTAAAAAATCTTTTTATGCATTTTTTTTAATTTTTTTAGACCTGCTAAGTTTCAGGCACTAATGAAAATGTTTAGTCGCAGTTGACAGATTTTTGAGTACGTTAAAATTGCCGTTTCTTGTTCAATGGTGAATGAGTGCGTTGATTTGATTAAGATTTATTAGAGTACTTTCGTTTACTGATTATTGTTTTCATTTGCCTTTTAGTTGTTAAATCATCTGTGTCAGTCAACTACTTAAGTTGAAATCCTTTGTAAGGACAATAAAACGGCTCTCATCTCTGGTCTTCATGTTTTAACTGGTTTGCCAATGCAGAGGCTCTTAAAATAACCCAGCTACCACAAAGTACAGTATACAGTGCACCACAAAGTGCTAGCAATACTGCTACATTTCCATATTTATTTTGCATATGCTTGTGTTGGGCCAAGTTATATAAAACAATAAAATCACCCCATTTTGCAGATGACACCCGAATTAACCTTGCATCAAACTTGATGACTTCAATGACTGGATGTGCCTGAAGTTCCTTCAGCTAAACACAGACAAAACTGAAATACCTGTCTTTGACGCGGAAGAAGAAAGGCTGAGAATTAGTGCTCCTCTCAACTTCTTGTCTTTGAAAACCAAAATGTGAAACTCTTGGGTATTATATCTAAAATGGGCAAAGAGATATCTGCTATTAAATGAGTCATAGATAGATTGATACAGGGCTTTATAAGTTTATGACAAGAATATAGTGGGGAAGTGTATTGTTCTAAATTGTATTTGCAGACTGGGTCGTTATGGACATTTATTTGCAGTTTGTATGATGCAGTACTGCTTATTATATATTACTAGTACTGTACCTTGTTTTATGTTATTAACTTGTAAGTATATATATATATATATATATATATATATATATATGTGTGTGTGTGTGTGTGTGTGTGTGTGTGTGTGTGTGTGTGTGTGTGTGTGTGTGTGTGTAATATTACTTATGTGATATTCCTTTCACGTTCTTTTGATTAACTTAATCAAATCAAATTGTTGTACTAATTATTTTCTATGGATCCCAGGAAGAGTAGCTGTTGCTCTGGTAACAGCTAAGGGGGATCCAAATACATAAACAAAAAAATCAATCTTGGTGTAATCATGGACTTGATAGCCACATCAAATCAATAATCAAGTCTGCATACTACTAATAAGAATTGGAGGATTCGTGTACATGCAGGACTTGCTGACTTCCAGGCTTTTATATCCAGCAGGTTAGACTATTGTAATGGTCTTTTCTCAGATCTCCCAAAAAAAGCCTATTCACTCAGGTCACTGCACTGGTTTCCAGTGTGTCATAAAATAGAGTTCGAATCACTGTTGCTTGTCTAACATCTCTCATTTGTTGAGGACATAAATAATCTCTGACTGTCTTTTACTAAATGAAGCCTCTCTGCCTCTCAGGCAGCAGTCTGTTAACCAAGTCTAAATTAAACATGGAGAAGCAGCATTTAGTCTTTGTACCACAACAAACTTCCAGAAAATATAGGACTTGGCCCGACTTTGACTACCTTTAAATCATCTTATTTTTCTTCTAGAACAGTTCTTCTGTGTTCTCCACTGCCTTTGACTGAACCATCAGCCCTAATTATTTTCCACCTTGCACTTTTTAATTTCTCAGTTTTTATATTATTTTTAATTTCTTTTAAAGGGTTTCTATCTTTTGAATTTGTGTTTCTTTGTGCTGTATTTTAAATACATTATGTAAAGCACCTTGAATTGCATTTGTGTATGAAATGTACTACACAAACTTGCCTCGCCTTAATTGTTAGCACTACTGGCGTAAAAATAGATGCCCTAGAATCAAAACAGCAGGTATACAGGTTCGACATAAAACCAAAAATCTAACCTAACCTAATTTACAGACTGAAATCCATCTTTTCCAGTTCTTTATCAACATGTACAGCAGACAGGAACGGTGGAGACTCTCACACATCTCTCTACCTATAGAAGACAGTTGTGAATATTCACTGATGTAGACTGTGCTTTCCCACGACATACAAATGACTCATTTCAAAGCTTGCAGTTTGACAGCTGCTTCCTTTTGATTCTATGGAGGTGGTAGACTTATCCTGACATATGAGTAATCTCATTTTCTACTTCAAGCCACTGGTTGATAGAAATATTCAGTATGTCGTGGGAGATCTTTAACATCGTGATCACAAAAAAGCACAGATAATGAGCACAAATTAAGTCCAGATGATCCTGGTATTATAAGGCTATTTCATACTGAGTAATCAATTACTTTAAATTGAACAAATAATAAAGCAAAAAATCCAAATCTGAAATAATTATACAGCAAAGTGCTGGATATTAAATAGAGAAAAAGATTAGCAGTCATTTGCATAAAACAGGAAGCAAAACTAAACACGGTTCTTACTGTGGAATATAAGTTGCCCTCTGGCAACATTTCGTCCTCTGCTGTTTTCGGCTACACACTCGTACACACCGGCATCCTCTGGGCGAAAATATGGAATTTCCAGAACCCCACTGGAGTGGTTGATTTTAATCTTGCCAGGGAGTGGATTTCCATCAGCTCGTGTCCATGAGATGGAAGGCACAGGGCTGCAGAGGTCACACACAAAAGGTCACGCTGACCACATGCTCCTGCTCACACTGACCAGAAGGACTGCTGCCATGTTTGTCAGTCTGTTTTGTTGTAATACAGGATGTCTGGCCACTTCACAAATCTAACAATGAGGAGGAGAGCTGCCCTGTGCTCATGTCTCTGACACTTACTTTCCTAAGGCGAAGCATTCCAGCTTCACTGATGATCCTTTAGAGACATGAAGGGTGTCAGGAAACTGAACCTCAATCTTTGGCTCATATTCACCCATCACTACTGCATGAAGGATAAAAGCAAATCACATCAGTCAAAACACAAAACATGGGCATACAGTTGGCTGTAATTCATATTGCATGTAAGCGCTGATGACACTGGCAGAGAGCGAGTGAGGGCGCGTGTTGACACCGTATAACAGCATTTGGCTTAGCGGATGGATGAGTTTGGATTACATATCTGCCTCAGCTCAAACCTGAAGTGGTACACATAAATGGTCCTGATGTGGTTTAGTATGTGTGGCAAGCTCCTTGCTGTGTGTGTCTGTATGCATTTTTGTCAGTGCGGACTACATTTCTGGTTATGTAAATGTGTGCCTTCATGCAGATAGAGAGGGTTTCTCGCATACATAACCCTGTATAGTTCAGAGGCTCTGGGATGGTGCAAAATCTTTGCTCGTAAGCAAAAGCATAAACAGTGTCACGCTCAAGACAAGTGATTTATCTCCTAGGCTCACCCTCCCTCAGTGTCAGTTCAGTCCAAGATAACCAGAAGGCAGCAGAGGCGAACCGAGGATGCTTACCGTCCCTCCGCACCACCACAGGGGTTGGAGAGCTGAACACAGTGGCATTGGTCATCATGTTTTTCACCGCACACGTGTAGTTCCCAGCATCTGAGGCTTCAACTTTGGCTATGTACAAGTTGCCTGTCCTTTGAGAGATAAAGCGACGGGCGTCCTGCTGCAGGAAGCTCCGCTGTCCGTTGAAAACCCATGAATATTTGATCTCTAGAAAAAAAAAAAGGATAGGTAATAAAAAACAGATACTGTCCTTGTAATTTAGGGAATGCCACTGTAAGACCTGTAGTACATATATGGAAAGAGATATTATTACAAATAAATATTGTATTTCTTTGCAAAAAATATAGTTATAAGATAACTTTAAATGATAAGACTGATTTTTTATATTTTTCTTTTTGTCAACAAATCCCAAGAAAATACCTAAACAAGCAATGAATTGTTTGTACAAAGGATTGCCTGCGTAGCCAAAGCCTCCCTATTTAAAGGCCCAGAAAAATGGCAGTTGGAGGGTCCTAAGCTTCTTTAGCGAAACAGAATATGTGGACAGGGTTAGAGGGAGTTGTTCAGATTTGATTGGATCGCTCAAAGTGGGTGTGGTTTAGTGAATTTGGCAAGATATAAAGACCGCTGTAAAAAGATAAAGGCTGTAGATGACTGTTGGCCTCTACCGGAACCTCCCTCACCAACCCAGAGAACAGAAAGAAATGAATATACCATGCTCATTTGTGTTTGCCATCTGACATCCAAACACAGCCTTCAGCCCCATGATATCTCTCTGCTAGCTACTACGACCAACAAGCTAATGGTCAAGCACAGCTTTACAGAGGTTTTTATATATTTTCCTGACATATATTCAGCCTGTCCCAAGCAATAACAGAACAATTAACACAGGGACAAAAGGTATAGAAGTAGAACCCGACTCAACTTTTGCAACAATGCAATGCAACGTCCTCTGGCAATCAAATATGTGCAAGCATACATTCGTAGTAGATTACTTTGTTATATGAACAAGGTAATTCTGCTGTTTATCTCACGATTGTTGCAACTGAAAATTAAATGATTGTGACAGTGATAACTTGTCTTGCAGTATTATAAACCGCTGTGGAGTTCTGGCATCTTATAAGCCTTTAAACTCATGGATCTATGACTCAGACCTGCTTTCCTGGATCACATTTCATTGTTTCACTGGTACCTGAAACAACACGCCCCCACCAAATCTGCCCCTTGCGCTTTTTTTACACAGGGCTGAAATGATTGTTTTTGGTCTTTTCATGTGATTTGTTAACAATAAGAAAAAAACATTACAGTAAAATCAAGCACACATGGAATTCACAACATTCAAGGCCACACATGTGCTTATTGCTTCCTAATTTGCTTACTTTATCATAGTCTGTATTATAGATTTTACAGGAAATATCTGTTTTAATTGATCTCCAACTCTTGTCACACAGATTAACGAGGAGGATTCATGTCAAAATAAAGAATGGAAAGGAATGATATGAATGTCAATGTACAAGTGTAAAACACATACACAGCAAGAGAGAGAGGGGGAGAGATGTCTGCAGGGACTGCAGAGTGAACTTGGCTATTAGTGCAGCCCTTCTGTACCAGACACATGACATTCTGCAGTCAGCCCTTTTGACTGGGCAGGCGGTAAAAAGTCCCACTCACTTCCTTGAGGGAAAACAGTGAATTAAAATCATTACAGGGAAAGTCAAGGCAGAAACTGACAGACCTTTCATGATTAGGGACTATCAGAGACTGGGTCTGTTTAAGAGCTGCAGTCTCACAGCAACAGAGGACTTGCAGGCACATAATCTCATGTCCTCTGACAGAGTTTAACTCTCAGCTCCTTTTAGACCACTTACCTATTGATTGCTCAAAGAAGCTTCGGATGATTCCTCTTTCATTAAGGTGCATCACCGCACTCCACAAGTTGTGCATCAACAAGCATTAAAGAAGCTTTGACATAATTTAAACCTTGTGGCAATATTTATTTTGCACCGTTTTTCAATTTTAAAACACCTCAAGCTGGCATTATTGTGTAGTGCAAATCCCATCAAATGTGTGACTATGCTCTGTTTAAGAGGAAAAATAAAGAGATTGAGGCTTTTAAAAAGGGGAGGGAGGGAAGGCTGGAGGGCAAATTGCTAAAGTGTGGAATCCCATGTGGCCGCAGGATTCAGCTGGCAACAGAGAGCAGAGAAAGGCTGGTATGCTGGCGTGAAATTGTACTGGTGGGCACGGAATGGCTGCAGGAGTGCGGACCACTTTGAGGGTCTGCTAATCAGCAGCACACAGACACATGAGCTGACTCACAGCTGTGCCATGGGATAAACACTCCCCCGGCCACAGCAGCCACCAGCAGCCTTTATTACCCACAGATAACCTGCCCACATAGAGAAAAAAATTGACAGTTGGGGAAGTGGAGCACTGGAGACTTTATAGATGACAGCAGGTTCACAGATCATATGGGTGAGAAAAGTGAGCTCAAGGTTAAGAAGTGTGAGGCTATGAACTATAGATGGGCGGGTGGAGCGGTGGCTGATCATAAAAAGTTCCCTGTCTGACAGATAAAGAGAAGTGAGTGGAAAAACAGTGTGTCATAGTTCGAAAAGAAGAGCAGCAAAAAGAGAAGTTGGGAAGGTATAAAAACAAAAGAGACACAGCAGTGTTACAGGGAGATAATAAGCAGCAGAGTGAGGAACAATAAAGATTGCTGAGGCAAGCGGGAGTGTGAGACTACAACAGACAATGCAGAAGAGTTAGGGCAGAGCGCTGTACCTCCGTAATGGGGTGGAGGGCCGCAGAGCAGAACCACGGCTTGACCCTCTCTCACCGACACCGTGTTCCTTGACTTCCTGCTGAAGTTCTGCAGAACTGTTGAATATAAAATAAAAAATCTCTTCAGGGTTTGACAGCTGTAATAACTTTACCTAAAGGTGACATCCAGGGAAGGGCATTTCATTCTGCAGAATATTTCCCTGTCTGTTCACATTGCTTACAAGTCAAACCTGAGAGTCCCCTGTTAATATCACAGCAAGCGCAGGAAATCGGGTAGAGGGTGCAGCAAAGCAATCGTCACCAATTGCGCTTGAGAGATGACTTTTACCTTTAATTAAATGCTGCTGTCCTGTGTGAGAGAATAAACAGTGGGAAGACATATCAATCCCAAAGTCTTAGAAATACCAACCAAGTCCCAGGAGGGATCAAGCAAATATCAGCGGTGGTCAAATCAGAACTCAACTGATTAAAAATTCCCCTAAATCAAGACATACAGTCCTCATTTATTCATGTATTCCACTGGTGCTACAGACTAGTATGAAAAGGTGACACAATCATATCAGACATGGCAATTGACATTCAATCAGGGAAAAGCACTTTTGGTATTTCCGTGGACAGGCTCCCTTGGCTCACCTGTGACTTGGACACGTGGTGGGATCAGAAAGAATACATTATCATACATTAGGTAGGCGCATTAGAGACTGTCACAATCATGGCCAATCAATTCATTACTTTCATCTTCTTTAAACACAGGGCTCTCACCATCATGACGCACTGAAAGTTTGGGAATCCTCTGGAGAGGAAACTTATTGTCAACTGGGACGTGCAGCGCTTCGACATGAATATGTATGAATATACAGCAGCGAACAGCAGATTTTTAAATTGAATTTACATTTTTGGACATGTTGAAGATCTGATGGTCATCCTGTGTAATGGTGCACAATGATCCACACAATAACCATCTGCAATTAAATACCACAATAGTGCATTAAATAACATGAAAGTTGAATTAAAAATCTAGTGCATTTTTTCCTGCATTGCATTGTTGTATGTCATTAATAAATTAAGTCTAGCTGCAATCATTTTTGCATGTAAAACAACATGCAAAAATGATTGCAGCTAAACATTGCGCAACATCACTCCAGTTAGAGGCTGCAGATGAAACAAACACCTGCTGCCTTCACATGGAGAGTCACCGGAGTAAACCAAAGGCCTTGATTGTAGGCTACCTACTACCCCTCATTAATGTTTATTCTGGATGGCTGGCATTAATACCATAATTGGAATAAATCTTTGCGTGGTCACATGTCAGTTGGTTGAAAAACCTAGAATGTGGAACAAGTGGAAAACTTTACCTGTTGGTGATGCTAGATAAAATGTACCAAATTTCATGGCAGTCAAGCCTACAACTGAGATATTTCACTCTGGACCAAAGTGGTGGACTGAGACTGACCAAGAGAGCCATTCCTAGAATCATACCTACTAGCATGGTTGCAAAAGTAGTTTGTGTTCATTATCTTAGTTAGAGCTGCAATGATTAGTCCGATATTTAATTATCTGATAAACAGAAAATAAATTTCACTATTTTGATAATCAATTAATCATTTAGGTTAAAAAATCTCTGGGTCCGCTAGTCTTCTACTGCATTACACTGAATATCGTTGGGTTTTAGATTGCTGGTATGATGAAATAAGATACTTATTAAAGGTCTGAGAACTTGATGAACATTTTTCACTATTTTCTTACATGTCATATACCAATTAAACCAAATGATTAATTAACCAACTGATAATGAAAATGATCATTACTTGCAGCCCTATTCTAAATCATACAATACATACAAAAATCAGTATACTTACATGCAAACTGGACCTTTGCCTCCCTGCTGACAACGGTCCCAAATGCGTTGGTGGCAATGCACTGATACACTCCTCCATGATTGATGACATGAGGATTATTGATCAACAGGTTCCCCTCTACAAGGCTGTAGTTTGGATCTGACTCTGTGTTTATTTCTCTCCCATCCACTTTCCACCTGGAGATAAATTACAAAATAAAAATAATCATCAAACACAACAATTACTGTTTTTGGTGAGGGGTCACTTCACAACTACGCCCCGTCTGCCAATACTGTGAGGGAAACTTCATTTTCATCTTTCCTTTGAATATTTGGAAAAAATACAGAAAACATACCACATACACCAAGGACACATACGGTTAAAAATGTAATTACCCTCCAGCCTCTAATGAATTACTACACTGAAATGTAAATGTAACCATATGGTATGATACCAGGCTGTTACTGTACTGTCTCAACAGAGCACTTTGTACCACACATTCACTGATGCAACAAACTGTAGTCAAACCTTATAGATAGTCAAAGGGCAGGTAAAACACTTACCTGTAATGCGGAGGAGGGTCTCCCTTAGCTTTGCAATTAATAAACACCTGCTTATCATCAGTGCTCAGTGGGAAAATACTGAAACTAGGCTCCTGGGTGAAGACGGGACCATGGCGTGTATTCTCTGTGTTGAAAAAACACATTAGCTGTACAATGATGCTGAGCAAGTGACAATGAATTAATGTAAAAATAAATCACTCAGCACTCAGAAAACTGTATATAAACTCTACACCCATATAATTAGCTGCCAGCGTGGCTCTTTGAGTGGATTCTGCATTTAATACTCTTGTGCACATGTCACAAGGCAGATAATACACTGCAATGAGAGAGCAATTAACTAAAGATAACTAACTGGCATGTTCTATGCAGCCTTCAACACATGAGTTTTTTATTTTTCCGCCCTCATTCACAGTCAGGATGCTTACATGTAAATAATTTAGTTATTTTATTAGTGTACTGCAGATACCCATATTAAGGTAATAAAAAGCATACATGGTTCACAGTAATCTGACTTCACCAATAACATAGTACATAGTGCAGTTACAGGAAACGGGGAAAAAAAAGAAAGTCATTATCGTTGATGAACTGACCGTTCACTAAATCCCAGCCCCCTTAATTATTATTGCTATGCTTGTCAAGCTTTCCATTCTCACACAACACATTATCAGTGTACAGTGATAACAGCAGCAGATTTAACATTCACAATTCTCAGTATGTAAAAAAACACAAACAAGTGGTCCTTGATTTCAGACAGAAGCAGACAAATGCTGGCTTCTCATTTCTAGCAGCAGGCCACCGTTTTTGCAGAACAGATTTTATCAGCTGTAGCTAGCTAGCAAATAAAGCTAACGTGTTTTTAAACAAAACCTGTAATTAATGTAGTTAATTAATGATATGCTTCCTCCTTGGCCTTGGAAGTAACACTGGGTTAGGTTACAATTGCATTCAGTAAGCTAATTAGCAAGTCATGCTAACAATTGCAGCTTATGTTAGAGCAGATAAACACAATGTTTAACTCATTCCTTACACTTTTGTTCTTTATACAGAAAATCGGTCTTACAACAGCCCCATGTACACCACTTTGGAATGTGTAAAATCCAAAGCTTGACAGGCCTTAGGCCTGTACTACGAAGCAAGTTCAACATACCCAGGATATCTTTTCGTTATCTTGCTTCAATAAGCCTAACAACCACAATCAACCTAAGCGGTCACACGACGGTGGTTATCAACTCGGTCAGTCAACCCAGGGTTTCCGAATCTAGCTATGAGCTCGTTCACATAAAAGGGGTGGAGTTTGCAGCATATGACCAATCGCAAACATGACAAGTGTACTGGCAGCAGAGCGGCATATTTTACCAACAAAGAGCAAACTATAAGATTAGAGAAATACGAAGAATTTTAACACATAACCCAGACAATATAAAACATAATTCAAAGCGGTAAGTAGGCTTACTTTCCTTTCTTATAAGCAGCCTACAACAAGTACAAGTTCTTCAATCGGTCTCTGTTGTAGGATGATATCGGTATACAAAAGCACAATGAAAGAAGCTGACACAGATAAGTCAGTCCCTCCGACGAGAATCTATATCTCCGATATAAAAAGAGCCCCTCTTACGATCTGTGCACCAAGCTCCACGAGAACTTCTAACGGTGATGTCATTTTCCAAGAGAAATTATTGGTCAGTAGGTGGTGTTTTTATACGCGTTGATCTGTTATCTCGAACATAACCTGCTCCAGGGCGTGCAGCATAAGTTACCATGGCGATGTACCCCGGTAAGAAGTGAACCACCGACGTAACACTGAAAACCCAGGGTTAAACTTGAAGCTACCTTGCCAACACAAAATCCTGTTCGCAGTACAGGCCTCTGGTGTACCTATGTATGGTTGCTAAGCTATGACTGGACAATTGCTTTTTTGGGGTAAGTATTATCGAAAGGTGTTTCACTGAGAGCTAGATCTATCACTCTTTATTTAAACTCATGCTTGGCATTTGGTTCACTCTGTGAACTGTCATGCACAGAATCAAAACACAGACAGAAACCGGTCTAAGCTTTATTACATGTCAACAGTTATTAGAAAGATTGACAAGTAACCCGGGCTGGCTAATTGAGTTATGATTTATTTCATTATGATCTTAATGCAAGTAGGATAACTTGATTAAGGTGTTTACATGAGAGTTGCAGAATTAGAGTACTATCTGACTCTGGTTATAATCTAATTATTAGAGAGTCTGCAAAGCTGTCTATATGCATGTTGTGTGGGCATGTGTGTCTGCTCAGTCGAGCTTGTCGTTTTGGTTAGCTCCAGCCAAACGATCAATACACAGGAGTAATTAACCGATGTTGCTCTAATTACTCCAGTGAAATCTAACATTTCTTCAATAGATAGTGGAACACTGGTGTCCACCCTCCCTTTCCTCTGATGCTGTGTGTTATACGCCAAGCTGCACGCTAGCATCGCTCTTGAAAAAATTGTTCATTTTTCTTTTTCAGGATGAGATGCTTTTTTACATCTCTAACCTTGACTAGGACAAAGAGTGCTCTCTCCCTCATCATCATCACCCTAATGAGAGTGGGAGTCTTTGCCTCAGGTAAGGGCCTTGTTTCCCCAGCCTCTGAGGGAGGTGCTTCATTTTTACCCTGGTTGAGATGTCCTTTAAATTAAACAAATTAATGAACCTTTAATAGCCAGGCTATTTCACTTGGGAAATGATAAGGTGGTTTGTGTGTATGCTTGAGAACTGCCCTGTAAACATACTGACGGGACTGGACAGTAGCACACATGAACACACACAAATTACACTTATTAGTTTTCATGGGAATGCATACAAATGTGAGCTCAATAGCATGTATATGTATGTACAGTACAGCATGTGCTTCCATTTGCATAACTCTTTATTCTGTTCTCTTTTGTTTGCAGGCTGCATAGATATACCCCAGTGAGACTGCTGACTTGAGATGAGATGCTAAATCAATGGAAATGGAAGCATAAATAACAACAATACAATAGACCCCACTCCATATGCTGTATAAATTTAAATGTATTTGTTTGATGACTTGTAAACGGTTGACTTAAATTCAGTATACAGTATATCCGTCAAATGTGACTGTCGACATTAAATCTCTCTTGGTTGTCTAGGCTGCACAGGTTACTGTATCCAGACATAAAGTGAGAGCTCTTAGAGAGATTTTAACTCCTTAGCTGGGAGGGGAGCTAAGGGGGCATAAAAAGACCAGGGAGAGTGAATTCTCTCCTATACATCTGTCTTCTGTTGTCTCTCTTCAAATGTAAATAAAATAAATAAATGTATAATCGGTCGAGGCAGATGACCGCCCACCCAGAGCCTGGTTCTGCTCGAGGAGTTTTTCCTTGCCACTGTCTCCTAGTGCTGCTCATGGTGGGAATTGTTGGGTCTCTGTAAATATAAGGAGTCGGTCTAGACCTGCTCTATATGAAAAAGTGCCCTGAGATAACTTTGTTATGATATGGCGCTATATAAATAAAATTGAATTAAGTTGAATTTAATTAAATGTAACAGTGTCTCGTGTTTATCAGAGATGATTGGAAAAGAAAATTTCAAGTTCGGTTGCAGTTAACAATTGAGATCAAAATTTCAATATAGTCCTGTTAAATAACAAAAACTACACCACTAAATTCAAATGTCTGGCTCTATGGCTCTTATTTGCCCTGAAATGCTCCATTAAGCCCTTTAAAACTAAAGTGAAATCTAAGGATTTGGCCCTGTTTTGCACAATTTTTAACCCACACGTGTAGTAGATTTTAATCAGATAGAAAAGCTACTACAATGATGATCCCGTGTGAGACTGCCATCATTCCCCTTAAAATGAAATGATAACCTAAACATACATGAGAAAGAGGCCCTCCCTCTTAGTATGCATATCAGGTGTGTCATGAAAGGCGACTTGACTTGGCATCTCACCAGCCAGGCACTCTTTGAGTGACAGAAGGATTAACAGTTCCCATGGCAACAGCATCTTCATTTTCCAAGGTCAAAGATTCTCCTTCTTCCCATCCAGTTGCCAGAGAGTGGAGAATATTTCCTGGGCAAATGCTCCTCCGTTTGGCTCTGGAAGAGAGAGAGAGATGGAGATGAGGAGGCACATACTACATCAAACCTTCTGGATAAATAAAATAAATTAATAAAACAGGCTGGAACTTGTGGAAAATCGGTGAGCCATTAATAATTCATTCAACCAAATAAGTAGAGCCAAGACCCCATGCCGAAGGGCCAGCTAGCAGCTGATACTGGGGACCTGTTATTTAGTGTATGCATACTGCTGCTACACTATCTCCCAGGAGCAAGTCAAGCAAAAAAAACAACAAAAAAACCCAAAAAGATGCTTGCAGCAACAGATGAGCAGAGCATCCTGCAAAGGTAATACTAAGCTTTCTAAAAACTGTTTACTCTATATATCACAGGGAATCCTAATGCATACAGGCAGACAAACTGAACTGAAGAAGAAAAATAATCCTGTGGGCAAATCATTCAAACCACTTCAAAATACGCAAACACATCTTCCATGGATCACAATGCCAGCAACTATTGCCAATGATTTAGAACAAAAAAATGAAGCTTTTATAAGTTGGCCAACCTTGATAAATAACATTACAAGAAACAGACAGTTTATGCTGTTTTAGTGCAGTCTGTATTCCGACACATCTGTGTGTTTGGACATTACTTCTGAGCCCATTCTTGAAAGGTTCTATCATCAACATTATAATTAGGCAACATCAAGAAACAACTGCCCCCCACCCACAATGCCAACAATTTAGATGATGGAGACTATCAGTGCTCCAGAAAGAACCATGTCAATGGGACATTCTGAGCCTTGGCAATGTAAAAGAAATATTGATAGGGCAACATGAACAAAGTTAATGATTGGATTTTGTAACTCTTAATTATTATTATTATTATTATTATTAGCAGCATGACTTCTACAGGTGATATCCATGCTCTAAGTTTTGTATCTACAGTTCCCATGATGTTTTAGGGGATGTAAACAGTAAATATTTTGCCATGGATTCAGTCAGTTATGCTGTGGGCTACTTCAGCCACAATTTTTTTTCTTCCTAGTTTACATTTTGCCAAGTTAGCCATTAGCAGTCCCTGTTTGCAATGTACCCATGGACGCACTAGTGATTATCACTGGATTACTTTGATACTTTAGAAAACTTAAAATCCTGATGGTTCTCAGGCAAGTTCTGGAGTTATAATGAGCGTATTTTTATATAATTTTTAAGCAGATATATGGATGTTTATTTGCAATGGACATGATATCCTCAGGAAGTGTCACACTGAATCTGAAGCCACCATGGCTTCGTGTTCAGATTTGAGTTATGAAGGAGTGCAGTTTTTGACACAAATTCACCCACGAACAGGTGCTAAGAGTTTTAAAGTACCTTAATTGCCTCCATGAGTTGTGTCACAGCTGCTGCCCCAATTGTTGACCATGTTGATAAGCAGCCAAATCAGCACAACAAACTGCAATTGTGATGGGATTGTAATGGTAGGACCCAAACGCAGACATACTCAGAGGTGGAAGCGATAAAAAGGTTTATTGATCTTACTGTGGGTGAGGGTAGGTAGACAGGTACATGAAACCAGGTAAGTCCAAAACACAGGAACACGTAACACCAGGAGCTCAGAGGTAATCCAGCATGAATCAGTCCAAAACACAAAACAGGGAATGTCCAGGAGAACAGTGAACAGAAAGCTTCTTACGTGGAGCGTGGACAGAGTCCAGACATAAGTAACGGAAACTAAATAAGGCATGGAGCACAGTAGATGAAAATCCAGGAACGAAGAACATGGAACGTGGCACAAGGAACTTGGTAAATACAAAACACCGACCAATCTGGCAAAATGAACACAGAAGAACTAACAGTGACCCGACAAAACACAAGGCGAAAGGACAGGCATAAATAGAGAAAGGCTAACGAGGGAAATCAGAAACAGGTGAGTAATGGGGAACAGGTGAACATAATCAAGGGCAGAAACAAGAGGACAAAAACACACAGGAAACATGGAACAAGACTTTCAAAATAAGACCGGAACTCTGATCAAAACATTACCAAAAACCAAACAAATACCATAGATCCTAACAACAATAACTAACTTCCTGTTGTTTTCAGAACACTGGTACATAGGTACATAACCTGTTCCTTTCACCTCAAACAGTATCTTCACGTCCCTCCATGCCCCCCACCCCCTTCAACTCTCCTGCGCCCCCTCGGGTGCTAATCATGCTAATCAGGTTAGCTCTTGGATGCAAGTTTTAGCTCAAATAGCTCACATAGCAAATGTTGTTGTCATGAAATGTTTAGATTTTAGAAAAATTATACCGTGTGTGTGTTTTTTTATATCTGTACCAAAAAATGCCAAACCATGACCCCAAAAATGAGGTACAGACAGAACCATTGCAACCCTACTGTCTCATGTAGATAAAATATATGGATGTGTTGACACTTTTCTAAGAATATATGATTGCCTAAACATCATCCTTCCTAAAGCTTCTCTTTATCCTTTTGTCTCAGTTCCTGTAGTAGACAGACAGACAGACAGACAGATGCAACAAAACAGGATGAATCACTAATCATGGAGGGAAGAAGGCAGAAAAAGCATTAGCTGTGTAGGGAGTGAAGTAGATTTATTCTGCTCTCCATTATTTATTCTAAGGGGGCACAATACTGATCATCCAAGCTTCATCTTGTCAGTCATCATTATTGATTTGGTTTCCACTTTTTTTAACCTTCTGCCTTTTTGTTTGTCATCCTGCCCACAGTCTTGTCATGGGTCTCAATCAAATATGGAGGGATGGATCAATAACGGGAGATTTGGTTTATGTCTTTCTTTATGAGACTCACTGGGTTGATATATTCTCCTGTTCTGGAGAAAACAAATGAAGAAACTTTATCCATACAACAATAGAAGCCGCATTCTTTTGAGCAAAAAATCTCTGAGCTATAAAATGGTCTCCTCTTTCAATAAACTGCTCAGCCTCGTGCTGTTCTCAGTCTACTTTAGAGTCAAAGGTAATTATACATTAATTAAGGTGCTGGATGAATAGGTGCTAAATGAAAGACACAAAGCTGCATATGATAATTACAGTTAGATGTGATCTGAGAAACTTTAAATCGATGTGAAATGTTTTCCAGACATTTGGTCAAAATGCCTATCTGCAATCAATACTGTTATAGGCCAGCACCTGTAAATAATTCTAAATCAATATGCTTTAAAATTCATAAGCTCTTGCCAAGCACCATGTGAGCGGAGCAAGTCAAATTAGACTCTGATGAAAATACTACCAAAAAAAAAGTGGTCTCATGATTTTGACTGACACTTACAGCTACCTCATAAACTGATACATATGAAAAAGTATGAGGTTCTTCGTATTGATCAAACTGATTTGATAATTATGTCTTTGCCATTTTGAGCCTGGATTTGAGTTTAAATGATTTGGAAGCTTATAATAAGAAGGATTTACTCCTCACAAATATGAGATGGATCTAATTGTACTATTTGACGTATAACTTCTAGGTAATATCTACATTGATACCCACATAATTCTTTCATGCATGTGAATTGAAGACAGCTCATTTGCTAAAACAAGGATGCTCAATGAGGAATTACAGCCATTGGTATTTAGCGGATTGTGAGGATATGGGAACCATTACAGTCCATTGCAGAGGTTGTCTAACAAGCCCCTGCAGCCTTCAGTCATTAGTGTACATGCTCTGCCCAGTGATCAATGTTAATTTATGTTCACTGTAGTCACCTGTAGTCAGTCAACTTTATTTTGTCCACTCGCAAACACGTGTCTACGTTGTTCTTTAAGCATTCAAAGTCAGACTCAAGGACCCTGATTGCATTTAGCCATAGACAGTAGCTATTACGCATAATGTGGAAATGCAGAGACCACAATCCCATAAGGTATATAAGTGAGGGAGCTGGCACTGTTCCTCTGTCAGATAGCACAACTCTGTTTTAATGATGCATAGGTCCTTGGCATCCTTGGGGAGGATGTGTTTCTTGGTCACAGTCCAGAAATTTAAAGTAGTTGCTTGTGATCCCCGTGATTAATTTATATACCCTAGAAAAAATACAATGGTAATAATTCTTGTGCCCAGCGGATGGTGGTCGCAGGTGTTGGAAATACCAAATGGGATGAGGCCAAGCTAATGGTGCCTGGAAGGGAAACTATCTGTCAGGGATAATCCCTAATACTGTAACACCCCGGCATAGATAATGTGCTTCCCCCGCCTCTCTCACTGGCCCGTGATATTGAGATAGCTGTGGAGAAATGATTAAACGAGGAATGGATACTGACACGCATAAATGTATGTATCCAGAGTGAAGTATTGCCTGATTTAATGTTTAGTGATGATTAGCTTCCCACTCTGGAATAGCCAAACTAGGCTAAAAAAGAGGGGTGGAGGGTGTCCTGTGAACTCTGGTGAGCCATGTTCCACTTCATTACACTCTGAGTAATTGGCTAAACACGTGACTACAGAAATTAACTTCAGCAGCCTTGTGAGAGGTAATTAAGGCTCTTCTTTCCTTTTATTTCGGCATACCATGATAAACTCAGCATTCAGCATCACACAGGGACCCATAAAGACATCTACCTGACACCACATTATCATGGCTCAGGGCCCCAACAGCCTGAAAACATACAGCCTTGCTCAGTGTAGTCATATTATACTCATATTAAAATATGTTATATCTGTATAGGCTTCAGTTTACAGCTTTTTTAATCATAAAGCTTTAGAAAGCATCAGAAAAGCATCCTGAGCTCATACTGCAGTCCATCTTAAATCCAGTCAGCCACAGGGGAGCATGAGCAGTGCTGCAGCTCAGGTGGCAAACTATCACTCATTGTGCAAGTGCGCATTACACATTGACTAAGAGAAGGAGGAGAATATTGAAAGCTACCATCCTGTCACAGGAAACTGAACCGTACATGAAGTTTGGGTGTGGAAAGCCCAGGCAAGACCTCAGATGTGACATGAATACTTACCAATGCTCAAAGTAAGAGGATACAAAGAAACTGAACTTTGCCAGCTTTTGCTTTTATTGGGAGAGTTAGGTCTGTAGCGAAGTTATGACCAGCTTCTGAGTTGTATCCTTTGCATAAGTGTAACTGTAAATTGCCCATTTCTTTTTTTCTTTTCAGTTTTCAGAAGGAGGTGGCTGCACCTTGTCAGTGCACTTCAAACAGGGAAGTTATTTCCGTAGAGCCCTTTGCTTTTACTTGCTGCACTCCTTTAATGAAAATGCTTTCCACTAGAAACTGACCAATGTTTATACTATGTCTGGAGGTGGGGCCGTGTGGAGGCATTGAGGAGGGAGTTCAAGGGTGTGGTGTACCAGGGATCGCCATAGATTTTTTCACAGATTTTTTGGGGGTCTATAGGACTGAATAACTGGATTTATTTCTGGAAAAAGGAAAATAACTTTTGTTATAATGGATACTACATGGGTCCAGAATCAATTGACTGATTGTGTAGCCTAATAAAGTGACTGTTCACATAATTTACTAACTCAAAAAAGTTTAATAACCAAATTAAACTAACAACCAATAACAAAATTTAAGGGACCCTTAAAATACTACAGCATGTAACAAAAATAAATATCAACAGATATAATGTTATCAGATTTTGAGATTTTTTGGGGGGCATTTTATCCCTTTATTAGACCACAATAGTGAAGAGATGACAGGAAATGAGGGAGAGAGATATGCAGCAAAGGTCCCAAAGTTGAACTCGGACCGGGGACTTTGTTGTTCAGGGTTGGCCTCTTAAACGATGATCCACAGGGGGACCCATTATCTGAATTTAAAGCGTCAGATATTAATATTGGCCTCACAAATCCATTATATTCTTTTTGCACATCACAGTGTTATAGCAAACAACGTTAGGTGTTCTAAGATTGGCTTTATAGCTGAAATTACACTTTTATGATGATGCAAAAGATTATCAGCAAGACCTTTTTAAAACCTTTTTCCTTTTCATTTTTAGCATCTTCAATGATTTAATCTTATAATATTATATTATAAGTCAGGGATGTGCAAAGGTCTATATTTGTCCCTATAACTGACTATTGACTATTTAACAAATCAACTATCAAACTTATGGAATGGAACTGTATTGTTCAGACAGATTAGTTATGTTTCTTTCTTCATATTTCTTTGTATATAGTATAATGCAGTATAATAAACTGTGTAAAACATATAAATGAAACAGTAATGTGTGAAATACCTGAAGAAATTATTAAATATATAATATAATACTAATATTAATATTATATACAAGTCATTATCATGACATGTTATTTCTTCATTCTTGTCTTTATAATAGCACAGTTTTTTAGGACTTCATCATTTCAACAATGGCACTTTATTCCATGGCACATTTTATTACATAGTCACATTTCATAATGTCACTTTTCATGACAGTGGCATTGTTACCGCCTTCCGACCAATCACATGCCTCCTGCTTCAATCAAGCAAGCTCAGCAACTGCAGCCAAATTTAGCCAGTTAGCTACTGTTAGCTAAAGCAATAAGCAATAACAATTATTCATATGATTATTTATTTCGTCTTTTTTTTATTTATTTAATATTGAACACTTTGGAGTTCAACAATCAATTGTGGATTTATAGAATAGAACACACACATATATTTGCCCACACACATTTCAAGAAAGAGGAGACTTCTGTATTCTACCACAGCTCCTATACCTGGAAAAACGGCTATGGTCGTAGTCATTTATAACATGTAATAAATCATGAAGCTCAACAGACAAGCATGTTTTCCACTGATTGAGTACTCACAGAGTAAGTGGAGTCTGCTCGCTCTTTCCTCCGCAGCCAAGACACAATCAGCCCTTTGGCCAGCTAAAAGAGAGAGAGAGAGAGAGAGAGAGAGAGAGAGAGAGAGAGAGAGAGAGAGAGAGAGAGAATGGAAAGAGAGAATCAGAGAGAGAGAGAGAGAGAGCGAGAGAGAGAGAGAGACAATGGAAAGAGAGAATCAGAGAGAGACATGGAATAGAAGAAGTATTGAGAGTCCTTGTAACAATAATCTAAACACATGAGGATTGAAAGGGCCAGAGTTTAGTTAGTCTGTAGCAGGATACAATGTGCAAGACACACCAGGTTTTAGGCTGCTCCTTCAACACAGAGTTATGGCACATGATGGACATTAAGACATATTGCTTTCACTGATGAAAATGCAGATTGAGGTTTGGTTACAAATATTTAAATGTGCAAAAATAGTCTTCAGGTAAACAGGGCGAACATGTCGAAACCCCTGGATAAATGCTTTGTCTGTGAACAGGTTTATGATTCTATTCTATTAAAATGATGATTTTACTGCTGTTAAACCAACAATTTGTCCTCCAACCAAAAGCAGTGTTAGTATATAGGCTCAATCGGCATTAAGATATTAAACCGACTCACTTCTCCTCTGTTTGAACGCACACCACTGTGACAGACAACCTTCAATGTCATTTTTACAGTATACAGTACACTATAATATTCATATATGCTGTATATAGCTTATAAATATTAGATCTAGTCCTATATAGGGTTGTAACTGTTTCTATTATTTTCTCATGCATTAGCTCCAAGGACAGACATGTGACTCAGAAATATAATAAGCAGAATAACAAATAACAGTGCAGAAATGTAGAGGCCACGATCAAATGCTGATTATTAAAGATACACTTTTTTGAAAGCTATAAGCAACTCACAAAAAGTATCTCAACAAACTAGAAAGACAACATAATTCAGAAAGTAGCTATGCTACTGGGAAAGGTAGGTCCCCAAGTGTTAGCAGTGGCACGACCCAGTCACTGGGAGAAAAAAATAACTTGTAACTGGAAACATAACATGACATAGAAAATAGCTACACTACTCAAATGCTACTGGGAAATACAGTTAAAAATTCAACGACGCTACTCCTCAACACGGGTTAAAAGTGGCTTCTTTTCTGGTTTATTCACTGTGTTCATAACCCTAGAAACTCAGCAGGCTACATAACTAGCTTACCTAGATAGTTACAGGCTAGTATGGGTACTTCAGACTTGGAAAATCAGCTAGATTCAATAAGCAGGGGCACATGGGCTTTATTTTTAAATTATTTCTAGCTCCTCATTTAGCACCCTACCTTTTCACTGGGATTCATTGTGTCAGCAGCTGTGACCCATTTCTGGGGCTACCTCCTTCGAAGAACGAGGACTACAAAGGTGTAGCCTTCACATGACTGAAGGCTACTGTGCTGAGCAGCTGCACCTCCTCCACAAATGAGGCAGTCCATACAGTGGATTAACCATAACATTATATAGGACATGTACTGTTGGAACAAACATTAGTCCCACTTTTCTGAATATGAAAGCGTGCTTGCACAAAAGATGACATTTATTAGGAGAAAAAAGTCAGATATCACAAACACGTACCACACACACACACACAAAACTAATCATAATGACCTGAATGTCTGCTCTGGCACCATAGAGACCATTTACTCAGTGTAATTTGGTTTCCAGCAAGACAGACTCCAGCAGAGCTATCACAAAAAGACTGATAGATTCTGCAGGTGGATAGAGCCCTGCTTGCACTGGCCATAATAAAACACACTCTATATTCACTAGATTGCACTGTAAACATCAGAGGGAAGAGGGGTACTTTCCTTAAGAAAAGCAAATGGCAAACATTTTTACACCAAAGAGTATTTTTTTGAAAAATAGGTAACAGCTCCAAAGTCTGTTATACAAGAGCTGTGCTTGAGGAAAAGATAGAACATTGCTATTTAAACAGCTTCCACTGGGAACTTGTTGGAAACTTTTCAAGAAGTGAAATGTATTGAAATTCAAGACTGAGCTCATTCAAAAATGAAACATGCTCGCCAATTTTCTGAAATGTTCTGCACAAGCAAATTTTAAAATGTTGATGCTTTTTACTTTTAAGTTCTCCAAAGATTTTTCTATAACTAATGTTTTTCCATAGCAAGAGGTCATTAAAGCTCAAGTAATCAATATCTTTTAGATTAACTGAATCAAATGACTACATGTAAAGTAAAAAGGCCACAGTGACAAACCGAGAATTGAGAAATACCACCAAACTCTGCAACTGGGTGGAATATTTGTGTCTCTTTTAGCACATTGTGCAGATTTGGTTCTATCCCAAATTGAGTGTATGTTTCAGTCTTACCCCAAGCAGGCAGCAGTTCTCAGAAAACAAGCTCTGGTAAAACCCACAGTAGGCTATTGTGAGATATTTTTTATACACTTTATGTTAAATCAAAAGGTCAGGTCAGAGAGGTCAAGTCAGTCAAAATCAATATTAAAGTCATAATCAGTATTACAGTATTATGCAACAACCATATGTTAAAGATGTACGTACTATCGTTCTGAATCATTAAAGTCTTGGCTAGCCTGCTGACTCTTAGAAATAACGGTGTATCAGACAGAGAGCTGTTCTGCATTGCCCTTAGGTGATGTCATAGTGCAGATATTTAGTGGACACCATTATTTACTGGCCAAACAGAAATGTATCAAAAAAAACAACAACTATACTGTCAAGCCCAGCCAGTTCTCAGAAAGTGTTCAAGTGCAACGGGAGGGTCCAAAATAAGGCCCACAGAAGGAGGAGTAAAGATGGGGATAAAAGTGAGAACGCATGCAGTTGATTTTCAGTCACTCCATGGATAGACTCGGGTTCACTGTACTCTTTGAATTGTCAGTAAACTCTATTCATATTTGAACTCTTTTGACTCAGTTGGATTATTTTCAGTATTGAAGTGTACTTGAAGTGTGTAGTGTGGCCAAGATCCTGAAGACATCTGGCCCATCTTTGGGATTTTCCAACCATACTATCTGCCCACCACCAAACAAACAGACAAAGCTTAAAGCAAAAAGGAGCTAAAAGCAGAGTCAATATTGGAGTTACATTTCTCAGGTGTGCAGAAATAGAACCCCAAATGGATGCTAATGTTGCTCTGTGACTGGTAGTTGCCAATATGTTAGCCAAATAAGGTGATTACTCTGGATTTATCCCCATCTGTGTGCATGTTTCACTGAAAAATATAATAGTCCCTATAAAAATCACTGACAGAGAGGTCTGATTACCCAGAGTAACCAGGACATTGTTTCTGGAAAGACACATTGTTTTAGGGTCTTTCAAATGTAATGTTTCAGTGCTGTGAGGAGCACAAACAAAATTCCAGTCACCTCTATGGAATTGCTGTGGCAGCAGAGTTTCAGAGGTGGACATGTCAAACCCTCAGTACATAAAACCAAAACTATGTCCATGGCCACATCAGGGGTAAGTGAATGTTGGCTTATTTAAAATAAAATGGATTATGACAAAACCTGACAGGTATATTGTTTGTCTGAAACTGACCCATGTGTTTCTGTCAATAAATGGTGCACCAGAGCCTCTTTTCACATTTACAAGAAGATGTTGTACTTGCATCATAAAAGTAAGTAATGGGATACTCAGGGTGTTGGGGAATGTTCTGTGCCATAAAACTGGATGTATGACATAAATGATGCTTGGGATATGCAATAGAGTGCCTGAATCAAACCTTTTTCTAACAAGAAGTAGATAAAAGGTATTGTCTCGCATACACTTGTGCCTACTACATACTACAGTACCTTCTGATTCTGTATTAATACAATGAAACAAGGCCAACAATAACCAGCTTCAACATATTTGACAACTCAGGAAACTATTGGCTCATTGGTTATTCAGCGCCCTGATTTTAAAATTATTCAGGTTTCTTGGGCCCCATTTACACTTGTCATTTGTGTGTGTCCTATACCTGAATAAAAGCCATATGAGGCTTCTCTGCCAGATAGTATATCTCACTGCAAAAGGTGGTGGTAATGCATCTGAAGCTGTTTGGTAATGGCTAAAAAAAAAAAGCCAGAAGATGAATGGTGACAGTTTAGCTAGGTAGCTACCAAGTATCCATTAACTAACACAACCACATTGAGGACTCACATTCACTGACCCATGTTCCCTTTTGGGGCTTTAGGGTTATCATAGGGACTACAAAGAGAACAAGACTAAACCAGAATCCACATATCTTTCTGGATGACAATAGCAAACACACTACCTAGAACATAAATAATACCATAAAGATGGTCAGTAAAGATAAACTTTTGAATTTGGATTAAACTCTTTTTTTTGTTTATACGTATCTTTTTTCTGTCACAGCAGCAAAAGGTCTTCAGCTGAAAAGCATTAATGTCACTTAGCAATCTACACCAGACAGCAATTTATAAAAGTTTAGTCCTTGCCTATGACTGAAACATTAACTACAGATATTGCAAAATGGATCAGAACAAACAGAATTGAGTCTCATTTTAACCTAGATTTTGGAAACATTGAGTTGTGATTGTGCATACACTTACTTTGACAACATCAACAGTGACACCCCTTATAAATGCGCTTCAGTTACCACCAACTCCCTAAAGACGCTAATAATTTTCACTCTAACTGTGTGTGGCTATTAGCACTAGTGTTTATGAATTGGGTTTTTTTTGCAGTGACGCTCATTTGCATAGAAAGGGACCAATTTTGCCGCCAAATGTCTGCATATTCTACCAAATTTTAATTTGTGCAAATAGCACCGAGATGCTATTTGATTGGCAGTGCAGTTAGGGGTGCATTTCACACTTTGTGGGTACTTTGAGAATTACATGGTTTCTTTTTGTCTTATTTGTACAGTTTTAGCAGCAGCAAAAGTCACGCGATCATTTTGTGAATTCACCTATGAGTATCTGGTCGGACTGGTAGTAGAAAAAGTCTTTCCGAGGAAGTAATGCATTTTATGACTCTGGCAACAACAACAGGGGTTTGTTTTAAATAAATAGAAGAACTGAGTAGTTAATATGTACAACAAGCCACCATGGCTGTCCAGACAAGAAATACATAGACTCATCAACGGCACACCCAAGGAACAAGCACACCAATAAACACCAATAAATGAATAATTAAGTCAGTCATATATCAAGGACAATTCAGATTACCTTTCCAATGTCACAAATGAGAATAATTAAATATTTTAGTTTTTGTGTCTGAAAGCAAGCAGGGTGTTACCATCCTGTAAGGCAATATTATTGTGATTTAGCACAAATTCAGAATATGAATCATGATGCATTACTCTGTCACCATTCATCTATGTCCTTCCTTATGTCCAGCAGGTAAAAACAGATTTCCTGTTCCTGAGCTCTCACATAATCTGTTGGATATTGTTTCTCTACAGGCTACGAATATATATTATTTTGGAGAGTAAGATGAAAATCTCAATAACTAGATGATTTTTATTGCCCTCAGTATAATTTTTGGGAAATCATCCTGAAATAGTGTCAGATATGTTGCAAAAGTTCCAGGTTTTTCTCTTTCTCTGCATGCATTGAACATTTATTTCAGCCCCTTCTCTCCATGCTCAGGTATCACATGGCCTGTTGGAAACCCCACTAAGTGCCCACAGCAAGAGAGTCACATTACAGCAGCTGTGCAGATTATGAATGATAGGGAAAGTCTTTTCACATTCATTAAAGTGCCACAAATGAATAATTCATGGTTTAAAATTTCAGGCCTCCAAATATTCAACTGTGTGGCATGAGGCCTTTTCTTTCCAACTGATTGCTTCCAGTACAAGTGATGTATTTGCTGGCCAGGGATCTGTAGCCCATTCAATGGAAAGATGTGGAAAAGCTACATAGGTCTCTGAAAATGATGACAATTGAGACAAAAAACAAATAAAGACTGTAAGTAACTATTGTTTTTATTTCTATTCTATTCCAATTAAATATTTGTATATATATTCTGTGTGTGACGTGTAGGGGGCTACAACATTAATTTTATTGTGTAGCGCTGTATCTTTGATTTAGTGGTTCTAAAACCTTTTGAAATTTTCTATTTGGTAAAACACATATTTAGTCAGTCATTACGCCAGCCCAGGATCACTACAGCAATAACACAGTCTAATATTTGTAATTATGACTTATATCATTAAAATTATATTACATTTAAAGCTGCACTAATTAATATTTTAAAATTAACAATGAATCAAATTACTTTGGTCATTTGATTCATTGTCTTTGAGGTGAAAGAAGTGGCTCGTAGTGACAAATCCACAGACAATTATGACCTGACTCTGTAGTTCCCCTCAGCTCTACGAAGCACCTTTAAGGTCATTGTTTTGGTCTTACGGCTCGCAGCTTTACTGCTATGGCTCAGTCTCACCACTCTCATCTACCAGCAGCAGCAGGTAGCTGTTTTTAGTGAAAAAGGCTCTGATAAACCCACTGAATTCCACCTGCCCAACACCAAACAGCCAAAAGAGAAAGTCTGGTGAACACAGTGGAGGATTTAGCAGCTAAAAATCCAGATATTTCCATCAGGAGCAGGTGGAGACCAAAACAGAGTTAAAAGGAGAGTGAAAATTGGACTTAAGCTTCATTTATACTTCTGTATTAAGGAGTTACACCATGGCTACATGTGTAGGGTTTATATCTACACTGTAGCCTACAATACATGATTACGGGGCACCGCAGCATGGGCTGCTTGCGCTTTCTGTTTTGATAGTGACAATAACCTGAAGCAAGTTGAAAAGAGGCTTTGTTATTATCCCCTTTTCAGCAACACATCTACAGCCATTTCCACTGCAAATCTTCTTGTCTGCTTGTCACGACCCATGCTCTTTATCACAGTGAATGAAACAAGATGTCGCTCCTATCACAAAGTAAATGAAAGAATGTAAACACAGTTGCTCTGGGGAATATAATCAAAGCATGTTACCACAGGTACAGTATCTACAGTGAGAATCCCGTTAACTCCTTGCGTCAAGCATATATCCGGCTTTATATTCACCAGACACTTCACTCCACATGAATGGTAATGTTGCTTCATCATTGCTGAATGTGTAATTAAACAACTGTTTGCTACCACGTTCACCATATCAACTTTGTGACGTGAAGTTCTGTTCTGATTCTAGCTTGTTCTGCTGCCCCCAAGTGTCCAAAAATAAATAAATAAATGCAGCTTTAATATCTTTAATATCAGCCACGTCTTGCAATTGTCTGTTTCACACTCGACTGAAGAAACAAATACGCTTCTATTTTAATAAAATAGAGCTGTCTACACAGGCTGCATAATGGCTCACATTTTACTCATGCTATACATGTGGAAATGTGTCCCAAAGAGTATGTTTACGCTTCAAGTCTATTTTCTTCCATTTTGTAACTATAGTGTGCATGTGCATCTGTGTTTTGGGCCCTGTGTAAACACATATGGAGCACTGAAGCTGCTGCTCTGCTAACGCGCTGCTTTCACTACGCAGCCTATGTAAACATTGTGCTCAGATCCATCACAGGAGGGGTGCGAGGCCCTGTGCGAACTTGGCATGGGAGGCCCTTATCACTGACATGCATACGCACAAACCACAGTACAACACACATAGCTATTGTGGTACAAGTTAAATTGTGCAGCACAAGTGTAAGTGCTTTACAAGGAGATAAACATTAGGCTACAACACAAGAGGTAAATATATATGAACAGCTATAAGAATGCATGTATTTGTGTGTGTATTAACAAGGTACTGTACGGTGCTACAACAGCATTACACACATTTAAAACAGCAGTATGCTCCTCTTAAACAACATTAAACACATCCAACAGCGTTATGCACAACTTAAACAGCACTACATTCAACCCGCATACATAACAACTCTTGGAAAGTTTTATAATGTCAGCACTATAATAAATCATATCATGTTTAAATGATATATCATGTGTAAATAAATTAGATGGATTCACCATACATAGAATGAATTACATGAAAGTCACTTGTCTTGCTTTCTTGGCAGCAAACTCAGCAAGATCTGTGTAATTCATCTTGGACGCAACATTCTTTTCATTGGATAGATAAGCGAGCCCGCACAGTCTGTCCTGAGACACTCATGTACACAAATAGTTATTGATTTGTTTCAACTTTGAAAAGCTGCGCTGATGCCACAGCCCCTGGGATAATCAGAAGAATTCTGAGTGCAATCTCAGAGTTGGGAAATGTTTGTCCAATGCTTTTGAGTAAATGGAGGTTTTGAAGTGCTGTTCATATATCTCTGAGTATCCTCAGCTCTTGGAACAGGCCCTGTGCATTTAATTCCTGCAGAGAGCAGTGAGAGCCTGATTAATGATCTATGACACTAAAATAGTCCCTCATATACTGTGTGCTTGCTCTGGACTCACACACTCATCTAGGACGTAGGACCAGGAAGGAATAATCATGTGAACTTTATTTCCAGACAAACAGGAAATTCACATTGAAGTATGTTTAAATTGCTGATGCTGTAACACCGGCATCATCACACCGTACAGTACCATCACAGCTACTCAGGCTTCTGTCGACACTGCCTGGTCGCCTGAATAATGTGTGAGACAGCTGTGGTATTTCAGACAAGAGAGAGGGATTTTATCATCTTTCCTCCAGCAGGTCACACAGCAAATGATTAATTTTAGTAAAGGTGGGGTATAAACAGTGATTGCTTTTCTTGACAAGGCTTTGAACGGGCATCACTGTAGAAGAAATCAGGTTCATGGTCTGATTATCACCCCTGGCATCCTGGGAATGAGCCTACAAGGAGTTTGCTTTGGCTGGGAGGCTCACAGCGAGAGACTTCAATAGGAAATGTGGCAAAACATAAGAAGAAACCCCACAATACAGTAACTACATAAAAAATTCATGCCATTTTGTTGCTTCCACGGTTGAATCTCGTCAGAGGTTCTGGTGGCAGCTTCTTGGAAGAAGCCTGATGAAGAGAGAAGTCTGCTCTCAGGAGATTTTTAATGTCAGTCTCAGTGAGAGCCTGCAGGAAGGATCTGTACACACCAGCTGTGAGCTAACATATAGATTATATTTATATCTGATATTGTGGAATCTTTTTATGTGTATTTCATGCTTTGAAGCAGTGCATGAATCAAATAGCTGCATGTCTATTAAAGGCCACATTTTATGCAAAATGCACTTTTTCATGGCTTTTCAACGTATATATGTGTCCTCGGTGGGTCTAGAGACTCGTTGACTTGTTCCATCTATCAGAAAATGTGTGTTCCAAAAAGTCAGATCAGTCAGATTTGCCTTCCTGTGTGACATCCTGCAGGGCTTAGATCAAGTGAATCTATCTCACTGTCAGCAAGTGTTATTTCCTCGCTATTTCTGACTCCGGTAACACAAAAGTGTAGAAGGTACGAGCAAACCACACAAATTGTTCTGTTGTTGGCTGCAAGAAGCAACACAAAAGTCTTCATGTATTCATATCATCTGAGGATGTGAAGACCCAGTGGATCAACTTGTTGTGGAAATGTGCTCACAACAATTGGAAAACTCTTTCTTAACGAGGGTCAGTACAAAACTAAAGCTCAAGGATGGATCAATAACGTTAAGGGCTGTCCGTGACCTGACTTCAAACTTGGAAGCTGTAAGTTGTGCAGTGTTTTACTGTTTATTTTGCAGGTTAGCCTGTTGAACTTAGCATTAGCACGTTATGTGGCTAATCTGGCGAGCTTGTAGGCTCACACGTTTGCTGGAGCAATGTCGGTGTATGTAATATTGAGGGACAGTCAGAATGTCCCACGAGACTACATATGCCTACTATAATTACTAATACTAAAAAACTTTCCAAATGTCACAACACTTTTAGCACATTTATCAGGCTACATCAACACTGGGCGTGATCATTACAGAACGCGAATTAAAGAAGATAAAAAGCTAGATTGAACAATTACACAATTTCAATGGGCGGGTCACTTCACTGGTAGTTTTTATGGGATAAAAACCTTTGTTCTGTCATTTTGGCTTCCTCTTGTTATACTGTAATCACCTTGACATTAGCACTGTGATCACCACACCCTGTTAAATACATGCTTCTCCTTCATTCAGGACCAAATTTATCTGCAGTTGTACATGGTTGGCCCTGATAAAATATGACTAGTAGAAGTAAGACTGAATCTGCCATGCTTTACAGATCATCTGAGTGACCTGATCTCACAGTATGAGAAACCATCAGAGGAGGGTGTTATTGCTGGGCAGGTGTCATGCTTCAGTCAACTGACAGCCTGAAGACAACACAGCAGCCAGCAGCATCAGGGAAGTCTCTGTTTCAAGGCAGCTGGATGAACATTGTGACCTGACAGATCCAGTACCAGCTGACACAACGTCAGCATACAAGAAACCCTTTACCCCGATGGAGGACATGATCAGCTTTGTTACTTTGTGAAGTCAGTCACAGCATAGTAGGGTGGGAGTTGACACCTACCCCAAAGACACGGGGCAGCAAATCATGGATGCATTATGAGAACTGAATACCGGACCAAAGATGGCGCCTATTCAGTCCAATAAGAATTGCTCTCCTGGTGCATACGCCAAAAAAAGTTTCTCGTTTCTGGGTTTACTACCGGGGTATGCGGCCCACTGAAAATGCGCAGTAGTGTTTCTCCCATAGACTTTACATTGTGATGACATCACAGGTTTTTAAATCGCTTTTCTCAACTTGAGGAAAGTTTTACAAATACAAAACTTCCTGGATAAAAAATTCATAATAGAAAGAGTCATAATTGAACTCATTTGCAGTTCGAGGTGTCCTGTCAACAGTTTTACAGAAGTCTCTTTTACAGTGGTGGCCTATGGGGAAAATGCTTTTTGGGCCGCAGTGGAATTTTACACTGCAATACTGCGAGTGGCCACTGGGAAAAATTGGAAGCAAGGCTGAGTGGCGGCACCCTATCCAGGTCTTATTATATATCCATGGAGCAAATGCAGATGTTGGGGGGTGGTGCCTGCTCAGGCCTGTAGGAGCTGACAGCATTTTTTTTTTTTTAAATTGAGGTGCTGTAGCAATGGTCAGTATGAGAAAAGTAATCTGCTTTTGTGAACCTTAATCATGTAAATATTTTCTACTAGAGCCCCAAAATGAAAGTATGAACCTGTAAATTAGCTTAATATGTCATCTTTAACTTGTTAAGAGAGAGATTGTCAAAAGGAAAGATTACAGCCCTCAACCTGGGTAAAACGCTCTAGTCTAAATTGAAATTGTAAGGATAAAGAGTCCTTCAAAACTTCTTAACACAACAAAGGCCAATGGATTTGGGGATGTAGGAGATGGTCAAGATCAATTGACAGCAATCCTTCTGCTTAACCTGGCCCCCTCCACCCACACAAACACACACACACTCACCACCAGTGTGCAGACATTAGCCTTTTCTGGTGCTTGAGGAAACATGCTAAAACATTATGAAAGCATCTTAAAATGAATAATGATACAGGCAAGTGTTGTTGCTAAGGCAAAAAAGAGCAATGAGTGTCATTCATTTGATATTATATTAAAAATGAGGGGGACAAAAACACCACATGCAAACCAGAAATATATGGGGACAGTTGTCAATTTTCATGATGGAGAAGTTATTGTTCCATACACTTCTGTATTTTTACAGATTAGCCAAACAAGATGATGTGTTAATTAGTGAACTTTAGAAGTGCTGGTAGGTGGATTTTGCTACTTTTGGATACAGCTAGGTTTTCAGACTTTATGCTAAGCTAACCAGCTGCTCGCTATAACCTCATATTTAGCAGACAGACATGAGAAACGCATCGGTCGGCTCATCTTACTCAGCAAGAAAGTGAATAGGCTTATTTCCCCAAATACTGAACTATTGCTTTAACCTATTTCAAACATTTCTTAATTGGATTTCAGCAAAAGGCCATTCTCAAAAAGAGAACTATATTTTGACATCGCTAAAAGGGACATTCCAGTGATTTTGATTGCACCTGCATAAAGTTGGGGGACTTGAGAGAGAACAATTTTATATATCCAGACTTTCAGTCCCTAGTATGACCCAAAAACATTCCAACCTACATTTCCCACAATGCAACTGGATTGCTTCTTTCATTAAACCTTCACTGGCTGCTAAGGTATGTTTGTACCAACTGCATACTGCCTATTCGTAATGCAGACTTTGTAATTTTTAAGCACAAGTGAAATAACCCAGATGACATCATCAAGATTATTTCCCCTTGATTTGGAAAGCTCCTTCAGAGCCACAGGGAACATTATACAACTGTTTTCACAGGCTGAGTAGCACTCCTCATCACAAGTAAACTGAACTTGTAAAGTGTAAAATCTTTGGGGTGCTCCTTTAAAAACAATCTACTTGAAATGTATTTAAAATGCTGTGTGGCCAAAAAAGCTTAGTCAACTTACTTCCCCAGATCCATGATGAGAAGTTAAGATAGATTAGATCAAACTCTGATATTGATCTCAGTGGGAAATTAGGTAATGAAATTAGGTAATGGAGTACATTATTCTCAGTTTTCATTACTGTGGTGCTAAATCGTGGAGCAGACTTCTGTTCGTGCACGCTAGGGAGAAATTGTCTTCATTCTCATGAGAACCCTTAGATTAAATTATATTAATACTGGAAGGCTTGTTTGTGCAGCGATGGCCCATTATCAAAGCCCATCACATTTTTGGATTGCTGAGGCTGTTCACTTCAAATATAAGTGACATATTGATTGATAACTACTGTACATAATTGGTGTTTTCAATGATACTAATAATGACAAACTGTTGGAAAGTCACATCCGACAATGTTTTCAATCTGATACAGCTACAGCTAACAGCTCTACATTGCAGCTGCTTAAGCCAACATTAGCTTCACAAACTGACAGCACGAGCTACTTCACAGCTCTGAGAGCTGTCAAGGTGTTAAGCTTAAATGATGATATGAAGTAGTACATTCTGACAACTCTGTTTACCAGATGTCAGGGTTGCCAACTTGAGTGAGATTTTGATGCCATGGCCTTAATCATGTACGCGCACTTTATCATGTGCACATATTTGGACTCAATTCACCATCAGGGTTTAAAAAAGTATGCACCTTACACATTGTAAGATTTAAGGATATAGCCTGACTACCCCACCCTGGGAAATACTCACAATATTAGAATACACTAACCCAATAAAGGGCACACAGATCCATTCACTAATGAAAGTCAAAGACATGTTGTTTCCAATATCAAAACTACAGTGTTTTATTGAATGTTCACAAGTAGCAAGAACCAGAAATAAACAAAAAGAAACAAAAGAACACAAGAACCTGTCCTACTCCAGACAGATTGCCAATACATGAACACACACACAGACAAATCTACACATGACCACACATACTCAGCCAAATATATATATGAACACACACTCTTTCACTCACTCAGCCAAATATGAACACTTATTCACTCACTGACTTGCTTGAACGCTTTGGCATAGAGTTTTCTACCAGAACAGCTGTCCAATCAACACGGTGATACCGCACATATCGCGGACCAAAGAGTGTAATTTTAGAGCCCATACTCATAGAATCGGGGTTACAGTATGTAACCAATGGTACAAACAGTACATTCGCCTGTTCATCTCTGTTGCTGTCGCAGTGTTTTGCCGTGAGAACTGTTTCGGCAGCGTGAGACTGAAGGTGGAAGCGTGTGTCTCACGCCAGAAGCGTGAGAGTTGGCAACACTGCAGATGTCTGTCATTTACACTTGAAAACTGCCAAGGTAACTGCTAGCTACCTGTCTGAGATTGATGTGATGCGATTACTTAAATCGTTTCTGTAGAAAAAGACGTGCCACTCTGAAGAGCAAAAAGATACATCCCACTGCTTATAAAAATGATAGAGTGGTGTTTTGTCTTCCACAAAACCACCTTTGACCAAATGTACAGACACTGTATGGAGAGAGGACATTACCCAGGCAACAGCCAAAATGTATTTCTTGTTTAATGAACGCGCAGAATTAATGTTAATTATGTACAGCTGAATAATGACAACTTTTATTATAGACAGTAAATCAGCAGTCGCTAGCTTAAACCGTAACTTGCTACAGCTTGTTAAGGCACTGTTAATTAGGCCTATGCAAGTTATAATTAAAATCGCACAAATTACAATTCCAAAATTACAGTCATTCAAATAGCGATATAAATATTAAAAACATTTCAGCCCTACTATTAGTAATAACATTGTACTCACCAAGTTAATAGCCGAGTTATAGTAATGTGGCAACATTGCTATCAAGAAGTCTGACAGGGCAAGAAACATGAGCAGTCAGACTATTGTAAACTACTCCAGGTTAGCCAAATATGTCAACATTTTGGACGCACTCACTTTTGGTTTCACCTCCAAATAAAGTGGTTTAGATAATCCAGCTAAGCTGTTGGCTTGTATACAACCTGTATGATAGTCTAACTACTTGTGTTTCTTGCTCTGTTGGACTGCAACAATGTCACTGTGTTATTAAATCTCAGCAATAAGTAATTAAAATTACTAGCCCAAACAGTGGTATCCAATACAGTCTTCTTTACCCTTGCCCCCCCCATGCACCTCAAATTCACATCCCCCACCTTTAGTGGTTTCAATTAATTTGGCTCTCACTGAGTCTTAGCCTGAGAATATCAACCCAGGAGACAAGACACCTATTACTGCCAGGTCTCCAGCTCCATTTATACTATACGTCTGAAGAAGGAATGCTCCAACACTCTGATGATAATAAAACCATTCTCTGCATCTGGAATGAGAGTTGTATACTGACACATCTGTGTTCATTGTTGAAGATCGGCAATGACATTTGTCATTTGTTAAAACACTGGAGCAAGTGAATACAGCAATAAAAAACGTGTCAGAGAAACTTGTGCATGGTGTGTTTTTCTAGCACAGACGCCTGAGTACACCCTGAGCATGGAGGTGCGCTGAAGGTTGCATGTGTATGTCCTTGCACTTCTGGGTGATTGGTCTGTATTTGGTTAGCGAGCCACCTGGATCCTTCATTAGACATTAACAAGCTAACTGCCTATCATTTAAACAAGCACATATGTCAAGCTGTGAAAATGAAGGTGAAAGTATGGTGTTACAAGGCAATACCATAGATGTAAACAATGAGATGGCAAAGACAAAAGTAAAAGTTAAATTGGCAAAGATTACATGAAAATGAGGCAGCCACTTGGTTGAGTGATTTGAAGATCTAGAGTAGATGGGTAAACATTTCTCACTAAATAAACAGTCATTTCTCAGGAAACCCCTCCAATTTTAAATTTGTTTCAGTTTAAAGGCAAAAGAAAACATTTATTCCTCCCCTGCTACTACTGCATTTAATGCTTATTTAAGCAAACCGTGTCACATTCTGTTTAACAGTAATGCACAACAGGGGTGCCTGCAGAGGGAGAGAATGTAACAAACCTCAGTTTTGAATTGCTAAGGTGAGGACACAGATTCAGGTGGTGGAGTTGCACATGACAAGTAGGATTTGGGCAACACACATTACCAAAGCTCAAAACAACACACAATCCAACTAGCTGGAAACATGAGTTGTCAATCTACAGTAACAACACTGTAAATAAAAAGAATTGTGCATTTTTCATTCTACACCTAGTTACTCCCCCCCCCCCCCTTTCATTTGCACTTAACACAACAACAACATGCAGTAGGCAAGTTCTAACAAGCTGCATTTGCCATCACACAGCAATATATCAGATCAGATATATCAGATCTCATGAACAGTGTGGATGAAAAACTCCATTTTGATCTGGTAGTAAGCTGAAATTTCAAACTTTCTGGCATCTCTGGAATACAGCTTTAACCAATGTGCCACTGGAGCATAAAGCGCACCGTTTAGTTTGGGAACACTTTAACAATACAATATGTTATGGGGCCATAAAAATGTTCTTCTACAAAATCATTCTTACTGGGCATTAATTATCAGGCAACTCAGATTCAACAGCCCAAATACCACTGAAACAAAACTAAGACCATCTACAGCCATGTAAGTAGCTCTGTGAGGCTGTACTGCAAACAAAATGCTATCAGCATGCTAAAATTCTCAAAATAAGACTAACATGTTTATATTAGCAGGTATAATGTTTACCATGTTCACCATCTTAGTTTAGCGTTTTACAATGCTAACAATTGCTAATTAGCTCTAAAGACAAAGCACAGCAGAGGCTGATGGCAATGTTATAGTATAGTATAGGTATTTGGTCAAAAACCAAAGTATTGGAATAAAATAAAAATTTGACCTGATGATGGCACTAGATCACCAGACTCAGTTCAATCTGAGGGGACCCATTAATGTCTGTACCAAATTTCAGGGCAATCTCACTCACAATCACAAATGTGAACCTCATGGTGGCATCAAAGGAAATGTCAAGAGAACATCAAAGTCATTAGAATTTGACCTCTGGGAAATCATGAATGTCTAGGCAAAATGTTGTGCCACTCCATCTTGTAGATGTTGAGATATTTCTCTGAATAAATGAAATGTTTAACCTGTTGGTGGCGCTAAATTAAAACTCAGGTGATCACCAAGTCACTGGGATTCAAATTTCATGGCAAACCATTGAGTAGCTGTTGAGACAAACTAAAAAACAAAGCTCTCAACCTCATGGTGGCACTAGAGAAAAAGTCAGGTGATGTCCAAATTCAGTAGACATCCTCTGGGGACCATTAATGTCTGTACAAAATGTCAGGGCAATGCATCAAGCAGTTAGATATTTTAGTCTGGGCCAAAGCGGTCAACTGACTGACCAACCAATGGTGAACATTGCCACCAACCAACATTTTTTCACTAGCTTGGCCAAAAAACAGGCACCTGTAATTGTTAGGATATGAGGATGCTAGGTGGTATCTATCAGGATGCGGGGTTGAAAGGTAGTAGGAGTGGGACCCCAACACATGACTCAGAGGTAGGGAAATGGAAACAGGTTTATTGATCTTACTTTGGGTGGAAGCAGGTAGACAAGAGCATGAAACTGGAATGGTCGGCGGAACAGCGAACAAAAAGGTTTCTTGCAGGGAGTGTGGGAAAAGTCCAGTAACCAGTGATCCATGAGCAAAGAACAGAAAACATAGAACTTGAAGAACTAAACCAAACCACTAAACTTTCTAGGCACAAAAACTGACATGAACTAACAGCGACAGCAGTGTGTCAAACAATGACCTGACAAGCACTAAGGGGAGAGACAGACATAAATAGAGGGAGCCTAACGAGGGAAAACAGAACCAGGTAAGTAATAAGACACAGGTGAACAAAATCAAGGGCTGGGCCGGAGGACAAGAACACACAGGAAACATGGAACTAGACTTACAGACATACAGACCAATATCATGGAACCTAACAGTAATGGTTTATCATGTGAAATAAAATGTGTGCACAAATAAGATAAAATTACAATGGGTTTTCTGGTGCTGGCCCTGGACACTGAAAATACAATTTCTTATGCAGAGAAGTCAAGCCAAGTCAAGTTCATTTAATATCACATACAATGTGCCTGTGGGCTTTACAAAACCACAACATCAGTGATCCCTGACCCAGCTCAAACTCTCTAAGAAAACAAGAAAAAATGGAAAGAAACTCTGAAAGAGGAAGAACAGTTCTATGTTGCAAACAATGGCATACAGCTGCGTAACATACTGTCATTTTCATGCAGTAATCATAAGAGCAAAGGTTGCTGAATTTGAGGCTATGGCTAAGTAACAGTGCAGCTCCTAGGCCTCTGCTGCTGTTGTGCATGGAGATTACAAGTCGGTGTGAAAATGGATGTTTCTGTGTCTAAGAGCCACATTCCCTAAAAGCCCAGTATTACTCCCCTGAACTCCCCCAAATGGTTGTGCTCTTTATCCATGCAAAAGTCCTGTGACTTTGAACTGCTAGCCTTCAGTTAAGACAAGTCTAAGTCTATTTGAAGCTCAGGGCCTTCACAGCTCAGACTGTCGAGCCTTTCACACTGGTGGCCTTCACATATTCTTCATGTTGCTGCCCCATTAGACAAGCTCGGCTTAATTGCAGTGGCACTATCTGGCACATACAGCGGAACTGTGTTGCTGCAGTCAGCAGTCCACAAGGCTCATTTTCACTTCCCTGTCAGTGCTTTAACACCGTAGAAGAGAGGCTTCCTGTGGAGACACCTTTAACATCCTCTTGTCACTTTAATTGATGGCGAAATTGCCACTGGTGATCATTAACAACTTAGAGCACTTCTGACTGCAGGTGGCTCTGTGTTGAGAGATTTCAACTTGTTTATCACCCACTGATCCTTTCCTCTTACCTCAATTAATGATAATGAATGCAGGACTTTCTCCAAATGCGATATCAGTTAATGGTGCCAAAATAACAGTACTTATACAAATAGTCATAATAGGGAGGAACAGAAAAGGAGGAGAAAAAACACAGTATTATCATCATCTTTATAATAATAAACTGTCTTTAACTTTTCAGAATAGGCTTCCAATGAAGTGGGCAATGCACTGCAAAAGTAGTCTTAGAAAACAAAACTTTAAGAGATTATGAGATTGAGTGTAGCCATAGGATCTTCAACCCGTTCGCCAGACAAGAACGTGATGAATTAAGTGATGAATATCTTAACACAAGTCCCACTTACTTATCTGTTCCCAGGGCTTTCAACTGTATCCCACAGTATTCTTCAGTGAATGGAACTTGCTCATGTGTCATTACGTACAGGACCTCGATCCCATCATAACAGGTTTAGAATATTCACTATTTGTAGTGTCCATCTCCATGCTCAATGATATTATATTATATATAATATTGGTCGATTCTACAAAACTGCGGACGGTACACACTACAAGAGCACTGACTGCGCATGCGCTAAAATAGCAAATTGGACGCTTGTTTTGTGCACTGTTTGTATGTACTGTATTCCCCATCCTCGGTCCTAGTCTCATTAACGGTCGCAGACACAGCTCTCTTTTTTTGACTTTTCTATGTTGTTCAGCCCAATACAACAAAGGAGCCCCTCTTCTTGCTGTCAGGAGCTCACCATCATGTTTTCTAGTGCACATGTGTGGAACGTGTCTGCATGTGCAGACCCCCCATTGTAGTATGTAAAGAAGCGTGTGCACATCCACTGTCCGCTGCACAGTCTGCGGCTGTCTGCGTCTGTACTAAAGTATGATCAAGGCTTTAGGTTGATGTCTCCATGCCCACATGAGGATACACAATCCAGTGTGGGACAAAATGCGCAATCTCAAAATGTACAAAAGAATAACATGCTCAAAATGACACGCTGATAATAAGCAGGTTTAACGTTTACCATGTTCACCATCTTAGTTTAGCGTATTATCATGCTAACATTTGCTACTTGGCACAAAACAGCTGAGGCTGATGGGAATAGCATTAGTTTTGCAGGTATTTGGTGTATTTGGTCATAAACCAAAGCATTTTACAAATGATGATGAAGATGATAGTGCTAGATGAAAAGTCAGAGGACCAGCAAAGTTATATGAGCCATCCTGAACGGGACATAATTATGTGTACCAAATTTTATGGCAAACCATCCAATAGTTTTTTCACCCAAAACCACAACCTCATGGTGGCGCTAGAGGAAAGGTCAAGGGATCATCAAAGTCGTTAGAAGTCATCCTCTGGAGACCATGAATGTTTGTATAACATTCAATAGCAATCCATCTAAACAGTTGTTGTGATATTTGACCAACATTGCCATCCATCGAGCCATGCTGCTTGCATTATGCTTAATTACTATTCTGTTACAGTAAAGTACGCATATGAGAGTTTCTCCCTTGCTCAACAGTCCTGATATACAGGGAGCAGAGATGGACTCAAGCTAAGCAGGTGGTTGGGGGTGGCAGATCAGACTCTTTTGGCACACACAGTGAAACACGTTGGTTTGAGGACTTCAGCGGTGTTGTCTGCTTTCACAGCCAGGTGGACACGCAGGGTGATGTCCGGTCACACAGGCCGTATGCCTCTCCAAGGCATCAAGTGGCTTCAAAGCGACACTGAATGAGCCAGCTGCACATCAGCAGGCCAAGTCCCTCCCTGTGACAGAGCAAAGAGTAAGTGGAAGCAAGGAGACCCATTTGGTTAAAAAAATGTTCTCAGTCAGATAAAATGTAGTTTGACGCAGTTTGATGTCAACAAGAGTGTTCATCCTATATTGTGATATATAAACTGTAGTTGATGCAGCATGAGTCATGTTTTCACTTTGGCTCATAGATATATTGGTTCTGTTTACAGAACTGTATCTATAATGTGGGTTGAAACACTCATTAGTTCTGATAAAATCTTGATAAAACCCACTTAATGAGTGAAAAATGTTACAATACCTACAGTGGCAGTGAGCTGCAATCATGCTTTTTGATTATTTACTTGTCTAGCACTTGTGATGCATAACGTAGTAGCTGTTATCAGTTCACAGCAAAATAAGTGCCAGAATGGATCGTACTGATTACCACCTGGGACCCAAATATGTGCTGCAAAATATCTTACTGCACTTAAGTGTTATTTAAGAGCTCCAATGTATTTGAAACCACACTACTGTATAATCTTTTTCATATTTCACAGTGGATGTAATTAGGTTTTTTTGACATGATAAACAGAACAAAATCAAAGTGAAAACATATTTCTAAAAAGAATATCTAAATTAACAACATATACAGCACAAATAACTAATTGCATATGTATTCAACCTCTTTCTGATGGCACACCAAAATCATCACTGGTGTAAAATTTTGAATTTTCAACGCATACATACACTTTTTGATGCATACATGAAAATTACATTTTCAGCATTTCAATTTGGGCTCCAAACACTGGAAACTGTTTCAATCTAAAATTGAACACAAAGCCTGGTCTCACTTGTCACAAGTCTGAAAGACTGAATTACACAGTGACCCCATCATCCTAACCTTTCACTGCGCTACATCGAGGGCACATACTTCTTGTATTAAATCTAAATTAAGGAAATTATTTAAGCATTGCAAACCAATTATTAAGAAATTACATGATAAATATGATAGTAATTCCTGGTAGTCTTGTTTTTTCTATGCTGCTAGTAATTTCTGAGAAACTTTGGATAAAATAAAATCTTATTTACTCAGAGACACTTACATCAACGAACTGACCATTGATAGTAAACGGTTATACAGTTAGATCTGGCGGAAAAGGCTCTGCACTTTGAGGGAGCTCTCAAAAAAATCCAAGCAGACAACACATACATGAACATAAAATCTTGCACATACAGTGGGGCAAAAAAGTATTTAGTCAGCCACCAATTGTGCAAGTTCTCCCACTTAAAAAGATGAGGGAGGCCTGTAATTTTCATCATAGGTACACTTCAACTATGAGAGACAGAATGGGGGGAAAGAATCCAGGAAATCACATTGTAGGATTTTTAATGAATTAATTGGTAAATTCCTCGGTAAAATAAGTATTTGGTCACCTACAAACAAGCAAGATTTCTGGCTCTCACAGACCTGTAACTTCTTCTGTAAGAGGCTCCTCTGTCCTCCACTCGTTACCTGTATTAATGACACCGGTTTGAACTTGTTATTAGTATAAAAGACACCTGTCCACAACCTCAAACAGTCAGACTCCAAACTCCACTATGGCCAAGACCAAAGAGCTGTCAAAGGACACCAGAAACAAAATTGTAGACCTGCACCAGGCTGGGAAGACTGAATCTGCAATAGGTAAGCAATTGCACCTCAAATTCAGACACTGCTTGAAGATCCTCAGATTCAAAACAGCATGAGCTACAGAAACCAAAGGTCACAGAATGAACATGTCATCTCTGACATATATGTGTGTGTGTATATATATATATATAAAACTTGACAAAACCTGATGGAATTCTGTCAGATCCAAACAATTTGTCATTTAATTTCAATTCTGACAGCTCACCTCTGTACAAATCTTCCAGATTTTCAATATGGCCCATACAGCTGCATTTAAATGAACTTCCTCCCAAAATGAGATTCCAGAATGTAGTGCTTGCAGGTCTTTGCTTTGGTTCNTGACCTGCAGAGAGCTGGGACCAAAGTAACAAAGGCTACCATCAGTAACACACTACGCCGCCAGGGACTCAAATCCTGCAGTGCCAGACGTGTCCCCCTGCTTAAGCCAGTACATGTCCAGGCCCGTCTGAAGTTTGCTAGAGAGCATTTGGATGATCCAGAAGAGGATTGGGAGAATGTCATATGGTCAGATGAAACCAAAATAGAACTTTTTGGTAAAAACTCAACTTGTCGTGTTTGGAGGAGAAAGAATGCTGAGTTGCATCCAAAGAACACCATACCTACTGTGAAGCATGGGGGTGGAAACATCATGCTTTGGGGCTGTTTTTCTGCAAAGGGACCAGGACGACTGATCCGTGTAAAGGAAAGAATGAATGGGGCCATGTATCGTGAGATTTTGAGTGAAAACCTCCTTCCATCAGCAAGGGCATTGAAGATGAGACGTGGCTGGGTCTTTCAGCATGACAATGATCCCAAACACACCGCCCGGGCAACGAAGGAGTGGCTTCGTAAGAAGCATTTCAAGGTCCTGGAGTGGCCTAGCCAGTCTCCAGATCTCAACCCCATAGAAAATCTTTGGAGGGAGTTGAAAGTCCGTGTTGCCCAGCGACAGCCCCAAAACATCACTGCTCTAGAGGAGATCTGCATGGAGGAATGGGCCAAAATACCAGCAACAGTGTGTGAAAACCTTGTGAAGACTTACAGAAAACGTTTGACCTCTGTCATTGCCAACAAAGGGTATATAACAAAGTACTGAGATGAACTGTTGTTATTGACCAAATACGTATTTTCCACCATAATTTGCAAATAAATTCTTTAAGAATCCTACAATGTGATTTTCTGGATTTTTTTGTTTCTCATTTTGTCTCTCATAGTTGAGGTATACCTATGATAAAAATTGGAGACCTCTCTCATCTTTTAAGTGGGAGAACTTGCACAATTGGTGGCTGACTAAATACTTTTTTGCCCCACTGTATGGAGGAGGTTTAGGTGGTGAAGGGAGCTGCAGTAGCAAACAACATTGGCGTGAGCAGAGTAATAGTGAGAAGTGTCAGGTTATACACCTGCATGAATATGATTGGATGTTACCTGGTAGCCAAACAGCTGGTGAATGAGCAAATGATTGAATGAGGCATGAATGAAGCAGCTGATGCCAATCAGCTAATGCAAGCACGACTTCAGTGTTCTACCTAACTAACGCTATGCTCCATTTAAATTACACATGAATATTCACCCTGTAATTTACAAGATTTTCAGCAACCCAAAGTAGTCCAAAGTGTACACAAAGTATCACAAAAAAATACCAAAAGTCTTGGAAAATATCCCAAAAAGGTAATTGAAAGTGCACTACACACTTCTCCAAAATACCACAAAGACTATATTGCATTTTAGAGACAAATGTTCTGAGACACAGAGGGCTGCTGAGCTCACAAGCCAAAGCCTGATTGTATACAGGATTGCCAACAATGCAGCAGGAACTCCAGCTGTCGGGGAAAAAAATGCAACTTGCAAGCAGACAGACATGCATAACGGGAACCAGAGCAAAGTTGATTGGGCAAAGCAGTTAAATCTATTTTTGATATTTTTGATATAAGCCAGTGTCCGTTTAAAGTATTACTTCAGTCTGCTCAGAGTCATTGTCCAATGCTGTAAGTGTTTTGTTGCTTGGGTGTGACCCTACTTACACAGTAGTAAAGTTTGCTTTATTCCAGCTGTTGTATTTGGTTTGTTTATTTCCCAACTGCCCAGTTACAAGAGACCCAGTGATTATAAACAAAAATCACATGGACTGAGAAATGGCTTGTTTGTTGGACAGAATGCAGCAACTGTTTATTGTAATCTATAAGGTAAGCTATTTGAGCAATAGCGAGTCCAAAAGAAATTTCACTGCAAGTTTCGACTTACTATGACAAACTTGTTGGCAAAGTGTTTGTGAAGCAAAGACTAAACATGATTATTACTCCAGCTTCTCTGCAGCCAGAAGACTTTTTTTCTGGTCATTTGCTGTAGTTGGCCTGATTATGTCTTTATTCTTAATGAACCTCACAGCAGATCACCTGGAGGATAAAATTTGAGATTTAGTGCCATGTAAAGTCAAATGGCACAGTTCACATCTGGCCAAATAAATCAAATTGAATCAAGAAACACTTGTGTGCAAACACGTGTTCTAGCCTCCAACATGTCACAGCAGAAACAAAAGTTTTCTGTTATTCAAGATCATAGATCTTTCACACACTGGGATGTTTTTGACAACAAAAAGAAAGACTCCTTGACTGAAAACATACACTTGAAAAGTTGCATATGAAATTTTTCTGGATCATGGTTCCCCTGTTACTGTATGTCACAAAGTAAAGTATTACATGGACATCTTAAATTATGTCAGAAGGATTGCTAACTAACCGTGAATCAATGCGTCAACAACTAGTTTTCTTCTTTTTTATTACTATTTATTTTGGTTTCATAAACTTGGAAAGAACTTATTTTCATAGTTTTGGACATATCTGTAACAATAACACTGTACTCACCCAGTTACTTGCTGAGATCTCAGAGCGCAACATCAAACAAAGACGTATGAAGCAGCATTACAAACTGCGACCACTTCACAATGTTAACCACGTGTTAATTATTGTCACCATGACGATGAAGGTCCGGTACGCAGTCATTTGCAAACGACATATTCTGTCATTTTTGGAGTCATAACTTGCTAATTTAGGAAACGCTTCTGTGGGTCATATTTGAGGTTAGGAACAAATGACCCATGTGGTCATATGGGTTGGAGAACTTGTTGCAAAAATACCTCTTTAGTTTGATTGTGGTAGGAGCAGATCACAAGCTGTCCTCACCTCTGCGTGAGGACCAACATTTAGCATTTGATAATGGGAAGCAGCAGTAAGTGGACGAGTGACTTGGGGATAGTTTGGCAAAACACAGTTCAGGACATGTCCACACCTGGCTGCTGATTGGAAAATGTAGTGAGGCTGAAATTAGTATGCAAAGCTTTTGTCCACTGAACATGGCGTTTGCCGCCTGTGACAAACTGTAATGAACTGAGCAGGGTTTTATCAACCGCACAGAAACTAGGGGATGACGACAGTCTGCTGTGACAGAAAGTGGAGTGAAATTATTGCAAAGGGGAAAGAGGTTTAGAGCAGCCAAATTGTTTATGTTTGGTTTTTATTGTTTGTGGAATCTGAAGTCACATACTGTATGTGCACACAGTCTCCACCTGTCAATCTTTTCTCAGTTTATTGCTACAGTTAAAGCACTTTATTCCTAAATAAATACTAATTCAACTGCACTAGGTGAAATAGGTTTTTTAAAAATATACTGTGTTTGTGGATGTCACTGCAACTGGGAAGTAAAATATCAACCAAACACTAACAGCAATCAGAAAGCATATCCTGCCTCTGCGCTGCAGGTACCTTGAAACAATCAGTCACTCTGATATTCTGTTGAATTTGGTTGCTCTTTTTAGGAAGAGACTGTAATACCTGGGAGCATGACATATAGGATGCACACCTCTGATGCATACTTTCAATAAAAGACAATTGAAATGACAATAAGATTTACTTCATTCCTTCTAATAGGTACAGAGATTGATGTGAGCCTCAAAGAGAGAAGCAATCTTTTGCAATCCAATTATGTAAAGCTGGCAGGTTTCCTTTCACCGTCTAAGATCAATTGCACAGTGGAGAAAACGAGATATGATCCACAATATTAAGATCTTTGGTGCTAAGACACAGGAAACAGGCTGAAGGTGTCTTTTGTATTAACCCAAGTGCAGCAATGCCAGGGAGGGAAGAGATCAAACAGATATACTGTATATAATCATTCCAACATATCTTTCTGAGTGTAAATGGCTGGCATACTTTCACAAATACTGGCCCATATGACCCCGTAAAGATGTAATTACAGTTTTTACAGTCATTTTTGTTTGTTGTTGCATTTTTGGTTAACAGCACAATTTAGTCAGTGACCTTGTTGATGATGATCAAGGGAAATAATTTGTTTCTTAAAATAATGTATTAGATTCACATTGGAACCAGTCTAACTATGAAAAAACAGTTGCGCCTTGTCAGTGGCTTTCCTAGCTGTCAAAACCAGCACAGTGAAGGAGGTTTTTTTTCTCAGTACCTGTGACAGTCTATGGTGCTAAACTCCACACGCTTTTATTAAAGCACATGCAACTGTACAGATCACTGTTTTCTCTTGCCTGTCAAAGCCTGTTGAACAATTTGAGGTTTTACCCCAAGCCCAATTAACTTGGTGGCAGGACTTATTGGACTGGAACCGCCGCGATGCAGAACAAGAAGCAAAGCATTTCCTGGTAAAAGGGGATGTCAATCAAACACATACTGCACGCCGTCAGGGAAGAAATGAAACATGGTTGATTCACACTGCTGCCTTACTATGGTATCACTTTATTGCTAAATGCTCTCCTTCTTTGCAGTCTGCTGGAGATGTAGAGTAATATTCTGGCAATGAGAATATGTTGGTTAGTTAATGTAAGGAATGCAAATGATGACATTTATCAACAACACTACCACTGCTTTTAACCAGACATATGATGCAATGACAAACATTGAAGATTTTAATACTTTTATACTATCCTTTATATTATCCAGTCATCCATTCTCGATTGAAGTCTATTGATGTCACAGCCTCTAACGGCCATCCATACTGACGGTCAGAAAACGTGCTACTGTTGGTCCTGCTAGCATGTAAAAACATGTTATGTTTATTAAATGCTGAGGTATCTAAATCATGTAATAAATATTAATCAAAGAAAATGTCCACTATACGTGTAAAAAATAAAACAGAAGCACCAAACTCTTGACTGAAAAATTGTTTTATGAAATATAACTCATCTTTCATCTTACACCTTCCAGTAAACACCACAGAGATTTATGGACACCAGCCGTTAGAAGCACTGTGGTGGAGTAGGAAACTACAGAAAAAAGAACCCCAATGGTTCTTTAGATTAAAGACACAGTGAAATGAAAAATAAAACAGTTAATCTTGTGTCCCTGTGTTAATTGTTCATATATATCTTGTTACATGCTAAATATGTGTTAAAAACTTTCCTCACTCCTCTCCTCCTGTAAAACAAAAAAAAATTTTTTTGATTACTCATCTCGAACTTGGGGGCAATTATATAAACGCATCCAATCAAATGTGATTTGACTAACCCCACCTATCATATAAAACCACACTTGACAGTTAGCTGGTTGGTAGCTAACAGAGCAATATCATAGTAGGAGGTGTGTGTTTGGATTTCAGCTGGTAAACCTGTGAAAACAAAGAATGTGGATGAGGTCTAATGGGTTCATTTAACCCTTATCTGACTCATCCTGATCTAATGACACAAGAGAAGGATGTGTGGAGGCCAACAGTCCTCTGCAGTTCCCTAGTTCCATATCTTTTCCTTTTCCCTAGCTTAGTATCTCTCTACAGCTTCATATCAATTTGCTGTATTTGCTAAGCCACATCCACGTTTGAGCGATCCAACCACATCTAAAGGATTTGACTGAAATCCCACCATCATATTCCGTCATATTACTGAAGCTAAAGACGCTCTAAACTCTGTTTCATGGTGACTTTAAATTTGCCCACTACTCATGTTATAAATAATCACTTTTCATTTTCATTTCAACAGTAACTGTCGACATTATTTTTGAGAATGGCACATGTTAAAGAAAATAGAGTCCGTTACGGTTTATTTCACATACCGATTCCTGTTCAAGTGTGATTATGCTGAACAGCACGTTTTGTCACTTAGCCATGTTATGTTTATATGAGGTCTGCAGCATGCACTCATATTAGCTAATTAAGAACTCACTGAACTCATACTGATAGGGACCAGAGGTGAACAAGTAAGTAGCCTCTTGTTCTAGCCATAATTTATATGTGATTTTTTTTTTTATCACTTCGGTTGAGGTGAGGTTGGATACACGCTTCTATCTATAGGCATGTTAACACCTGAGCAAGGAAAGTATAGGAATCACATACATGCATGTTATCATGAAAACAACAATGAATTAGCCATTGTTGTTTATGGTGCATTGCTTCTACCCTTCACTACAGCGCTCAGTGCTGAATGGTCACCGCAGGACCTTAATACCCAGTTACCCTGATCAGGGTCTCAGTTTAATACCGTTTTATACATTGCGATGTAAATTACATGTTGCCAATTTAGTCCAAGCTAAGACCTCAGATAACTTCCTAAGTCTTAATAAAGTAATAGACTGATATTCATTTGGAAGCTGAAAGAAACTATGTTCTTCTAAACAAGCTACATAAGGGATAATGTCCAACGAGCCTCCGCGGAGGCTGCACGTCAGACAGTTCTGGCCTCCACGTCGTCCATTAATTGCTGATTATGGACACCTCGAAGGGCATTATCCCGCTTATACCATGGTCACTTGCCAAAGAAAAAAACATTAAGACCATTCATTTATATTTTCATGTGTTTTGCAATCAAAATCTAGAGTTAGAGTTAACTCCCTGGTTTCCCTGGTAATATGAAGGTTTGACTAATACCTGGAACTATCATAACCATCCCATAAGGTTCTTATGCAATGGAAACATTGTTCACAACTTCAGTAAATAGAACGAACCTTAGATACAACTTGACAACGGGAGATATTTCTAGTCCGCTCAGCTCATAGAATCCTTTGGCTCAGCTATGAGCCAGAAAGCTGGCTGAAAGTTATGCTAGCAAGATTCAAAGTCAATAACATTGCTTACGGTTGACAAACAGTGAATATAATTTGACAGTATGTTTAACAACAAGACTATCTAGCTATGCAGCCATGTCATTGTCCCCAAATCAATGTCAAGATTTTGATGAACAAATGATAGTCTGACTGCTTTCCTGTTGCTATGGTTACTCATTAGATTGATACTATGTAGCGAGCGCACTAAAGTAGGTGTCCATTGTCAGGAATTAATGGACACCCTACAGCCAATCAGAATGTAGATAATTCATGTCAATTTAGACATTATGTAGAAATAGATGTAAAGCAATTTAGGGGGAAAAAGAGCTTCCTCTTAATTCAGTGAACATACAGCCTCCCATGGTAATTATTCTATTCTTTCCAAGCAATATTGTTTATTTATTATTGCTTGCAAGGACTGGTTTTAAAGGCAGGTGCAGGTTGTTTTAAATTCCATTGCTAGTGGAGTCCTGTAATTGGATTTGATAGCACAGAGGGGTCTGTGACCTTTGCTGCGAGCCAGCTTGTTTAAACCTGACATCTTGTAACCCTTGGCACCTTTAAGTCCTCAGACAATCTGATGAGAGGTAAGATGACAACTCACCTGAGAGGTTAGTTCATTTGCCGTCCCCTTGTGAATGACAGCTGAGAAAATGACTGAAAGAACCTAAAACCATTCAAAACTAACAATACCAATGCAATACTAATCAAGGCAAAAATCAAGGCTCAAGATATTTTGTGTTTACTATTCTGTGTACTTTGTCAAATCAAAGTTGAATTCCTTATGCGAGTTTGGGAATTTAAGGAGTCAATTAGATTTATCCTCTGAGGTTTCTCTGTAAAATCTGAATATGTATTCACAGATTTCTAGGGCTATTATGAAAATGAATTATTAAAGCTGTCCAGTGGCTGAAAAAACTAGCAGGAAACCTCTTGCAGCTCAAGAGGATTTAACATGCATCACAGTTAATGGCCACCACATGAATGTTTAAATGTTTCCAAAGGTTATGTACCCTGTAGCCTTTTCAAAAGGTTACCCATCCCGCAGTGTTAGAACCATCATCTAGTGGAGGTGAAGCAACGCTGCTTGTCTGCTTTGTGTGTCTGACAGCAAACTCAACTTCATTATTTACTACTTCAGTTTTCATCAGGACTGGATTAAAGTACAATTGCGCCCATCATTTCTTTGAATTATTACAGGAATCAGACTTAACAGCTCAACAGTCTGTTAGGGGTGTCAGTCAGTGCGCTCTGATGTACCTCTGCGGCTATTTGGTGAGGTAGTAGGTCCCTTTTTAATTACCCAGCTGAATAATTGACAGATAAGACTACTCCTCAGTCCTCAACACTCCCTGCAACAGCACATTCTCAAAGTCAGGTCTTAAAGATCAGTGGTATAATACAACACAAGTACATTTACTCAAAATTGTAAGTATTGTTAAGTACAACTTAAGTAAAATTTTGAGATACTTTACATGAGTACTTCCAACTTATGCTACTTTATATTTTTACATAACTTCATTTAAAAAAGAAATATTGTACTTGTTACTCAACTACAGTACATTTATCGCTTAGCTAAAGTTACTAGTTAGTTTGAAGATTAGGATTTTACAATATAAAACTATGATCAGCTATATATTGTGATGCATTGTTATAGATAAAACTAACAATATACTGCATATAGTATGATTATATAGTTTACAGCATAATGAGTAATTTTACTTTTGTTAGTTTTCTGGGTATCATTAGGATTTTATTGATACCTTAGCAGTTGATACTTATCGAATGTCATCTTTAATTATAATGAGATATAGCTGTAGATGCACCACTCCTCAATGTGCCCTTTATTTTATTTTATATATGTATATATATACATACACATGTATAAAAATTCCCCACTGGCCCCTGTGGGCGATCTATTACCCCTTCAAGCTCGGGTCCTCTACCAGAGGCCTGGGAGCTTGAGGGTCCTGCGCAGTATCTTAGCTGTTCCTAGGACTGCACTCTTCTGGACAGAGATCTCGGATGTTGTTCCTGGAATCTGCTGGAGTCACTCTCCCAGTTTGGGGGTCACAGCCCCGAGTGTTCCGATTACCACGGGGACCACTGTTGCCTTCACTTTCCACATCTTCTCTAGCTCTTCTCTCAGCCCTTGGTATTTCTCGAGCTTCTTGTGTTCCTTCTTCCAGATGTTGCAGTCACTTGGGATTTGGGCACAGTCTGCACCTGGAGTCCTGCCTGGTGTGGTAGACCCCGGCCTCTATTGATCTTGTGCTCAGAGCCTGTTCCTGTGCTGCCATGATTAGTGCCTCTGTGCTGTCTTTGAGTCCAGGTTATTGGCTGGTAGTTGGATGGGATTGCTCCTTTCTGGGGATCCTTCAGGATCAGGACTGTCCGGCCTTCAGTTAACCACTCAGGATGGGTCCCATCCATTAGCAGCTGGTTCATTTGTGCTGCCAGGCATTCATGGAGCACAGTCAGCTTCTTTAGCCAGTAGGTGTGGATCATGTCAGGGCCTGGTGCTGTCCAGCTCTTCATACTTGAGACTCTTTCTTGGAAGTCTGCCACCGTGATGGTTACTGGATCCTGTTCAGGGAGGTTGCTGTGNGTTCATACCAATTCCTTTCTGTGCCCCGCTCATGTACTGAGCCATGTGCCTAGTCATCTTAGCTGCTATGATGGCTGACAGGAGCTTCCATATTGTGCAGAGGCAAGTTATTGGCTGGTAGTTGGATGGGATTGCTCCTTTCTTGGGATCCTTCAGGATCAGGACTGTCCGGCCTTCAGTTAACCACTCAGG
>LKNJ01003193.1:0-37023 GCA_002120245.1 Maccullochella peelii | reverse complement strand
TGATGCCTCTTTCTCCCATATGTTTTTCCAGTATTGCTCAGTCTCCAGCCTTGGTGGGTCTGCTGTCATGTTATTATTACCCTGCCACTGAAAGTACACTTTGGGTGGTTCGGTGGAGAACATTCTGTTTATTCTCCTAGCTTCTACTTCTCTGGTGTACCTCTTCAGGCGGGTGGCCAGGGCTGAGAGTCTTTGTTTGGCAGTCTCCAGGGCCTCAGGTATGGGCAGCTTGTTATATTTCTTAGGCAGCCCTTTCTTCATCACACCTTTCTGTAGTTCTGATAGCTGGCTAGCTTCCCTCCGTGTTACCTGAATCTTGGCCTCCAGCCTCTTTCTCCATGGAGGATTTTGGAGGATGGAGGATATTGCAAGAAAAGCCATAAGGAGCAGTACTGCTATACTGCTCAGTGGTGTATATATAAATATAGCGTATATATATAGCAAAGTGATTGGTTATAGTTAATTGTTGTTCACCAAGAGGGAGAGAGAATTACTGGAAGAGATCTAGACCTGTGACTAGCTGTCTAGCTTACATGTGGTTGCTACAAGAAAAAAAAAAACAAGCCTTATCCTCCAGACAAAGGCTCATGTGTTGAGAGCAGTGACTCAATAAATGTGCACAAGTACTTAGTACATTCAAACAGGGTAACGCATCAAAGCAAGAAATGCAAGGAAGCATTTGAAAATGCATGGCATACATTTCAGAGCAGAGAGTTCCTTGATTTTGACCGTGGTAACTAAAATTGGTGTTGTTACTTTCTAAAGTTAATAAGCACGTGTCATCTGATAACGAGTGTTACCTGGTTGACCTGAGGTCATCTCAACAAGTCCTCCAACCTAACCGGACCTTCATCATCATGGTAACAACAACAACAATACTTGGTTAACGTTGTAAAGCGGTCGGTTTGGTTAGGTTTAGGCACCAAAACTACTTGGTCAGGTTTAGGAAAATAACGTGGTTTGGGTTAAAATAACTATGTTAGTTACATAACTTAAAATAAGTCACCATGGTTTGGTTTTACATGGGACAAGAACAGTCCCAGTCCCTACGGTCTCCTAGGTGAAAGTCCTGTGTTGTTAGACCCATCCATTCACCCTGACCTCCTCCCTACACAGACTTTGGCACTTTTTATAGGTTACCGCCTAACAATAAATGTTAATATGGGTGGTAATAAGCTGCTTGCACAGATGACCTACATAGTCGAATTTTTGGAGAGGACAGTTTCGCCATAATTACTACAGCCACTAGAGGTCATCGCCTAAATAAACGTAAATATGGGTCGTAATAAGCTGCTGCACAGACGACCTATACGGCCGTATTTTTGGGGAGGACAGTCTCGGTCGACTCATCATTATTTTGGTCATTGGAGCCGCTCGAGCCAATTTGAGTGGACTGGCTGCAATGATGTTGCAGCAGCAGCCACTTTCCTCACAAAGTCCAAAACACCACAAATATGTTGTAGACTACTGTCCCATTAGGTCCCCAGTGTTACCCCATTACACACAACAACTGTTTTGTGTCTGTTCTCTGTGTCTGCTATACAGTCCACAGAATGGAAACACAGCCACTGCTACGGAACACATCATCATTAGTGGATGGATAAATGTAAGGAAAAAGTAAATTTAGCAGTAGGCAAACAGAAAATGCTGAACATTAAATGGATGAAACATGTTCAGTCGATCTAAAGAGCCAGGAGTTGGTAGAGACCAAAAACAGAGCTAAAAGAGAGTGAATATTGGACTTACATTCACCAGGTGGCCAGAAACACGACTCCAAACAAGTGCTAATGTTGCTCTGTAACTGCTGGATGTGTAAATAAGCAACTGTTTGCTTACACGTTTCAACTATATCAACTTGAAAAATGATATGCCAGTGTTGTGTTCACAACTTGTTTCCCCTGCCCAATCCCCAATTAGTTATTGCAAAGTAAAGATTTTTCAAAAACTCACCCATTCTATCATCTTAAATTACAGCTGCAACAGAGGAGAGCATCCTACACCCACTGAGAGAGACCCCACAGTTTCACCCTGTTAATATAAATAAAATTTGGAAGTCAGGTATATTCAGTTCTACACCCACAGCAACAATAAATCAAAACCTACTGCAAAAAGCAAAATTCAAAACTAACAACAGCAGTAAACAAGAGCGGTGTCCAGACGAAGGTGGACTCATTAAAATCTTTTGCTACATCACAGAGCAGTCTGACAAATAAGTGTGGTGTGTGCAGTTTTCTGACAATACCTTACAGGATTCCAGCTTCCAGAAATGTACATTTTGTTCCCTTTTGCTACCATTTGGAGCTGGTAACAAGGGAGGTTGCCTGGTTTCAGTTTAGGGTTTAATAGTTTTGTTGGACAGGTGTGGAACATAATCCAACTCTTACTCATTACAGGTTTCCTAATGCATCACATTTGCCCAGTGGACATTCAACATTCTGCCAATATTTGTAGATGGATCTTGTTTACAACCAGTATATGATGACTTGTAACATTAACATCAACAACAGCAATAATATCACAACAACAGAGTGGCAGAGAATTTACAGATGTCTCTTTCAGCCTGTAAGGTGAGAGCGAAATTCATCTGTTCAGTCAAATAATTAGAGCATGAAGTATTGCATGAAAATGGGAATATTATAGCAATTAGCCTTTTCAGCAACAAATGTAAACAGCTTAATCATATGATATTTATGCTCAAAAACACGAAAACAGTAATTATATTATTGTTTGCATATAAATATAATTCATGAAATTTCAAGATGAGTGTCAAGCACTATGATAGTATCACTATTCATATTCATGCAGCATAAAAGGACATGTAATACATCATTTTGTACATCATCAGAAAGAAGTGCAAATGAATCTTCGCATTGACAACAAAGAGATTTATCAGCAAACAGCACCGGATTACAGCTGGTAATGAGTTTGGACTTTACTTCAGTGTGCTCCATTAAGTTGCTTTAATACGGCCAGCTGTCCATACAGGATATGTTCTACAAAGTACTGAAGGTCAGACTTGAATGTAATCTGCAGTGGTGTTTTGAATATTATAAAGTGAATATATGTTATTTTATTCAGAACAATTGTTCAATACGAACAAGAGTCAAACACTTTTTTTTTCAAAGCTCTGTGTTGTGCTGAATATCATTGAGATGCAGACAGAGACAAACCATCTGAGACAAATTCCCATTCGACATTTATAGTCCTTGAGAGCATAATGAAATTCTTATCTTTCTAAACATGCATAGATCTCGGTGAGCTCTCAGTAGAATTAAGAGTTCTTTGACCAGCTGTATATTTGAGACAGATCTCTCAAAACTGCTCACGCTGTCATTTTTAACTAATGCTGAACTGAGTAAGGTTGAAACAGCGCTGAATCAAGAATGGCATGTGAGAAAAATGTGACAACAAAGATGTACTCAGAGTTTTTAGTAACCTCTCATCTCTTTTTATTAATTTAGATAATGTGACAGTACAAATGATGCACAATATTCATAATAAAATGACTATTATAACTGCTCATTTAAAATCATACATTATGTAAATCAGTGTAAAGCTAGAGTTGACTGCTGCTAGTTAAATTTGATGAACTGTTTGTACACAAGCCGACTGCACAACTTTAGGTCATCAAGAATTTTGACCTCATCTTTAAAGACTGATGGAAGCATGATTACAATGACTATGGAAATGACACGACTGCGGCTTCATCTGTCTATATTAAGATAAGCTCGAGTGAGAAGTGAGGTGAGCTTCAGGGAAGCATTCAGTGGGATGCTGATTTGAATATGATTAAAGGAGGGCCAAGTCTTCAAATCCCATCCAGCTCCCACAGCCAGTCTGCCTCTGATAGGCTACCACTCAAAGTTCTTCTGCTATCACAGCTCACACTCACCGTCTGTTTCTGCCCAGAGCTCAAGAGGGGAGACGGTCTGTCCAGCTGGACTAGAGTTCAGCATTACAACATCTCAGCCAATAAGAGAGCGGGCATGAAAGTTATAATCTGAGACATTCTGCTGTTTTGTTACCCTCTATTCATCCTTCACTGAGTTCATTAAAGCTTTTACATTTGCTGTTCTAAACACTCAGAATCTGATAGCTGTTTCGCGGGAAAAATCTGCTGGGGGCAGGAAATGATGGCTTTATCATGGCATCCCTGTTTGGAATAAATCAAAGAACTAGACCACCAGTATGAGGAGAACTAAATGCAATACACGCCAGCTGCGTCACTTAGCAACAAGTCACATACCGTTGTGTCATGTGTCAGTTGACATTAATTGACACCCATAGCACACACCTGATATGTCATAATTGGGGTACAGTAGTTGGAATGTGCAGATCCAATGAGCAAAAGTGATAAAATTGCTGTGTGTGCAACGCTGGGAAATATGTTCAGGTGGTTTGACAGCATTCAGAGCCCAATACACAATCACTGAAGTTATGCACGTAAAACAGAAGAAAATGTTGCATAAAGACGTAGACTGTGTTGGTTCCGGCTCGATCCCCAAAGTATCAATATTACCGATACTAAGTCCTGTTTTAAGCATCAATACTAGCATCAGTAGAATCAATACCAAAAATATATCCATCTAATATTAGATCACATTTTGGGCACGTGTATCCTCTGCCTCAGAGAATTCATAAACATCTGTTATCATTTACAATGAAAGGCTGTCTCACCTTTTAACAATGCGACCTGCATCCAAGTAATAAACAGAAAATAGTAAAAAGAAATACTTAATGTTTGGGAAATTATTCTGTGGTAATTACATTACTGAACTACATTCAGAAGCCTATTAATAATGCATTCACCTCGTAAATCCTGACACATTTTTCTCCTCTACATGATATAACATTAGCTGCTTTTAAATAAAAAAAGTATCAACTTTATCAATACGGTGTTAAGTCCTGTGTATCTTGTCTGTTTTCTGTTTAGCCTTGCCTGTCTTGCTTCCTGTGTTCCCGCCCTCGTGTGTCTGATTGTCTGCACCTCTTATCCGTTACACACCTGGCCCTGATCCCCTCATCTGTCCCTTCCCTATTTATACCTGTCCTTTTCATTTGGTCTGTGTCGGTTCATTGTGTATGATCAGTGTCCTGTCATGTGCGTGCTTGTGCCTGTTTCCCTGAAGACCTGATAACCTGAAAACCTGATAACCCGCCCGTCTACCTACCTGGTAACCTGCCTGATCACCTGCTTGTTCACCTGTCTGTTTGCTTGCCCTCTGGAACCTGCCAAGAACATTAAATAAAACCTTCGAACCTCCTGCCTGCCTCCGCATCCTGTCTGCGCCTGGGTCCTCTCCCTGCTCCCTACACTTAACATATGGGTGATCCTGGCCCTGGTATTGCTGGTATCGGATCAACATCAAATTTTGTTGTGTTGCCAATCCTAGTTATTGAGTCTAATTAAAGTTTATCTGTTCTGACTGACGAGCGTGAGACAGACGACTGAAAAACGCGACTGACACGCCTCCGGTGTAGAGAAGCCTTTAGGGCTTGGTCACACCAGCATAACATAACAGCGAAAGTTTGGACCAAAATGAATCCATTGCATCAATAGAGCTTTCCACCTCCTCCTCCAAGTAGTCATACCCCTAAGCCTCCAGCACTACCTATTTCACAAGAAAGCGCAAATGCATTTCATTGTGCCACTTTCTGGTGAGGCAGATGATATCGGGGAGGTGAAGTATTCAAACGCCACAGCAATGACCACGGGCAGGCAGAAAAAAGAAAAAAAAGACTCAACATATGTTGTTCTGGCTGATTGGTCTTGATTAACATTTTCAAAATTGCTTGGAATTGAACTGAATAGTATATTTTCTCTGAGAGCACGGAAGAGAAAGCATCAACATCTAGAAACAACACAAGAGGGAGTGATCTGGCATACTGAGAGGAATGGGGGAGATTAGAAGAAGATTGCCACATTAAGGCATGCTATTTGTAAGCCTATTTTTGTCTTTCCAGAGAGCATGTCATTTACAATGAAGGTGAGGCTTGTTGCAAACATTGATCAAATGTATTGGTTTGCCTTCCCTACACATTTGGTAGATTCATTAATCTCAGTGTGCTGAACTGACAGCAGCTCACAGAATTACAGCGACATTGTGGAAAAGCTAAGCCAGTTTTCTCATTTGATGTTATCCCACCTCATCCCATCTGGCTCATTCAGTCCAATATGTGCATATTCAAATATGAACTGGCCTTTGGACATCATCACCTCCCTCACTTTCTGTATTAAAATGTTATTTTCTCACCAGCTTTGAAGTGAAGCATTAGTTTCAGTGTGAGGGTGTATTTATGTGGTCAAGCTGGTTTGATAGAGGAATTTGTAAACAGAATGACCTACGTTCAGTGTGAGCTGTATGCAAAAAGCTTTGCATCAGGGGATTCTGATATGATGAATCTTTGTCCACTGTTCAGCGATTTTATTCCACAATGGGACAAACCTTTGATTTTCATGTGCAGCACAAGCACATAACAGACAAACAAAACAACCTGCTATGACAGGTAACTTTAAACATTGCAATCTCTGTCAATTCTGACACTCGGATAAAAATGATTGCACCAAAATAAAGTAGAAAATGCAGTCAACTGAAACCAGATATGTTGTCCTCAGTCTATGAGTCTAAAATTGCAAATACAAAACAACACATAGCTGAGCGAGCGTGATTTTCAGTGTAATAAGCAGTTTTCACTGTCTCCATAGGTTGATGACACAGACCAATGTCAATCAGGAAAATTCCAGTCATTATTAACTACTTCAGGACTCCTTTTCACTTTCAAGCTTGGTCAAACATCCATAATTTTAAAGTATGGAGACAAATTCCAGTCCTTAAAATAACTGCACACTACTATGAATTCAACTTCTTTTTAAATTTGACATTTCTTTTGAGAGCTAGGTGTGGGAGGAGGTGTATTAAATAGTGCTGTGAGAACTACAAATTAAACTGCATTCATCTCTATTGTGCACCATGAGGAACAAGTAGCTGCTGACTGTAGTTTCCTATCTAGCGTACAGACCTGAGAGGTATCGGTCTTTTTATAAAACTCTCAGCAATTAATATAATTGAATTAACTATAGCTTGTTTTTTATATTCAATTTCTACAGTCTTTTTATATTGCCTTGGGTTTCTTTTATCTTTTTATCTTGTCTTAATGCCTCTTTATGTCCTTATGCTCTTTGAATTGCCTTGTTATTGAAAGGTGATATACAAACAAGCTTGCCTTGCACTTGTTATAACAGGAAACACACAGGTGTAACTAATGGCATTAATGATGGCTCTGTTCCATTAAAATGTACAAGTGGGTCATGCCATCATTAATGTTACTGTACATCTGGCTGTGACATGTCAAGGTGTCCGCTGTGAAAAAGATGTACTGATAACCTTTGTAGTTAATCACAGCCCGACAGCCAGCCTAACTTGACTGAAATACACCGACTAATATATGGATATAAGGTTGGAAAGGGTGAAGTGTTCCTTTAAGGAGGTACAGCCTTACCTAAACAGAATGAGTATAGTGGCTGCTGAGTCTTGCCTTCCAGTTCATGTCACTTTAAAGACATCAAAGGCGATGTCAGCAGAGAGCATGTCATCCTTATCAAGCCATACATGCATTATGGTCAACCTTGACAAAGTCAGCATCCTTCAGCTGCTGAACTGATCCAACCTGCAAACAACAGCTGACTGAGACTTTCTGGCTCTGCTCTTATTACTACATGGGAACTACACTGAGCGCAATGCAAACAAATTAAAGTAAATCACTACCCTAATCAATTTATGAAAATGCACAGCAATCACAGAGTGACATACAGTAAACATTCATGTACGTGAATAAATTGTTTTTGCAAAATGTCATTCCCAATAAACAAGTAACTGCAGACCATGTTTCATTATCAAAATGCATTTTTGCACGATAATATTCACGTGCACTACAGGCCAAGAACATGTCTAGCTTTGCACAAATGCCACAACGATGTATGTCAAGAAAAGAAATGAGTAAGGAATGGATTAGTTAGTTAAATGCACTGAAAAAGACATACACACCAAGGCACCCTACAACCATAATACATTAAAAAAATATGCCACTTGACCTAAACAATGTAGCGGAACAATAATTTAAGTCCAGCTTTCTAATTGAGGACGCTTAAACAGAAACATTTAAAAGTAACGCATTGATATTAAAACATAATTTAAGCTGAACAATATGACTGTATGACAGCAATAGTCAACAATATAAAGCCTCTGCACTAACACAGCACACAAACTTACAAACACAGACTAACAAAACACAGCTTCTTTCTTGACGTACATCAAACACACCACAGAGGTCATGTTTCAGTTTGTGAGGTTCATCACTTGGCAGACTGGCATCAATATTTTGTGATTTCTTTGTCAAACCAAAACTAATGAGGATCTTCTTAGCGTTTGCCAAATTTCTGACATTTGAAAAAATGCACTGTACTGAAAATATTAGAAACAAACAAACAAGCTTACTGGAGAAAAAGTCAAGCCCACTGCTGGAATCTTTCCAGGTACAGACGGACATAGTCTTGTCTGTGCCTTGGCTACAGATGTGGGCTGGATTTTGATTTCATTTGTTACCTATAAATGTTATTATTAATAAAATGAATACCTGTAATTACTGCTTTTTGTAACCCTCCTGAAGTTATTGCTTCAGAGGGCTGACCTACACTCACTACTGTTCCTGAACACATCCTGTGTAGACACAGCAAGTATGTACATTTACTCTTGATATATAAGAAATTCATAGCATAAGCTCTAAGGAAACGTTTACAACATTAGTGTGGGGACTGAATTCCAGATTCTAGGACCTCAATAGGAAAGTCAGTCATTTGTTAGTTCTAGAAAATGCAAGATGAAGGAGATTGCTGTTCTTGGTTTGGTAGTGAATTGTGAATAGTGCTAGGTATACTAAAATAATGATGAAAGACTGAAGGCAAAGTGTTGAAATAACAATGTATAAACTGAATAACCTGGAGTTTGTGGATTTGGATGTACTTGTACTTCAGTACAGTTTACGACACTTTTACTTCCCCATATTTCAGAGGGATAAACTGCTTTTTACATCACTGCATTTATTTGACAGCTATAGTTCCTTTGCAAAGATTTTCCATGTGATCATCTTAAAAAATATGATGTATAGATTCAAATTAATCTACCCAACAGTATAAATAGTAGTTAAAAGTAGTTAGTCCCGCCTCAACCAGCTGCAACGTTTTAATGCTGCTTACACATTAATGGCCCATCATAAATAATATAACATACATTGTAATATAATGTTAAAAAGGGGGTGATTCTGCATAAAGAGTACTTTTACATTTGTTACTTCAATATATTTTGGTTTCAATACTTCTGCACTTCTGCAAAATGTACAAATGCACAGACCTTTTTTTGTAATGGAGTATCTTTTTAATATTTCTATATGTCTTCCACCACTGGTCCGCCATAATTCAAACACTGCATTGACATCCAACCAACATCCTAATTAAACGCGAAGATAAGCAACCTCTTTCTCCTATAGGCTGCAGTGTAGGTATGGATCATTAAAATGCTCCATAATATCTGCGTTTAATCTTTCTTTTTTCATTTAACAAGGCATAGTGAGATTCTGTGCTCTCACCCCACTGCACACTGTTCAAACATGAGGCGCTCCGCTGTGCGACTCAGATATGAAGATGTACCTCATTTTAATTAGTGCACACTGAGGTATGATAAGCTTTGTTCTACATGTTCAAAGCCTTGGGAACTGACAGACGCGTCCAGATTTTCTGATTATCATTTAATCTTCCATTTATACTATAATTAGAACATACATTATCACACATTGGGATAGTTATGAGTCACGAAAATAAAAAAAAGAGAGAGAAGAGGTCAAATAGATGATCACCACTCTCTTACACTCTAACATGTGCATAACACATTATCTTGATAACAAATGCATAGCCTGTGTAAATGATGCATCAAAAGCAAATTGTAAATAACATTCACTCAATATTTATGAATTTGACTTATTAATAATCTCAACAAAAACAAAAATAGGCTTCAAATAAGGCAGACAAAATCAAAACGTATGACATATTTTTGAATCAGGAAGAGGAAAACTATTATTTTCACTTTTTAGTCACACAATCCTTAACACACCTGCATAAAATCATCTGAAAGGACACCATGAATAAATTTGTGCTCCTCCTATCTTTCTATTTTATTCTATAATAAATACACAAACAGTGGAGGAGCGTGTAATGCCTCATAAGACACGCCTCTCAGGGTGGAGGCTCTGCGGACCTGCCTAGTTCTCATTGCTAGGACTGTCCACTCGCACAAAGTAATGAGATCATCCTGGGTGAAGTGATGCTGAAAATGAATCATCTCCCCCCTACCCCCTAACGGCACGGTGGTCACATTTCTCTTGGACCTTGTACTCCGAGGCCATCCATCCTCTGCCACCACGCAGGGCAGTGGCTTCACTCATCACAGGCACACACCCCCCCACCCCCACCCCCCACCCCTGCCCCAACAAACGCACCAGACAGGAAGCCTGCACTTAATCCAATCATAGCTGTACAGGTCGACTCCACTAACAGCATTTCTATAAGAAATATTATGACTTTTCCATTTTGGGTGCTCATTCACTTGAGGCTTAAATTCAACAACAAATTGCTACAACCGAGGTCCAGTTATTGTTTGGCCAGGTAACGATCTATGTTTGTTGATAAAGGTATGTCAGCACAGTATACACAGTAATACCCTTGTATCTTCAGGACATGTTTTCTATTTAGAGGAAATTGCTATTTTAGTTAACACAAGAGACAAAAGTGTAAGAACATTCCTGTGGGTAATGAAATCACGATGCACAATCAGTAGTGGGGTTGAAGGATGGCCGTGGTCTTAATCCATTAGACCTTACAGTCTGTTTTTATGCTGGCCCAATATTAGGACAAAGCACACTGATGAATTCCTGCTAGGAGAGGCTTTTTCTGGACAGGCACAAACATAAACAATCCAGCGCAAAGAAAAAGGAGGTGCAATGTGGCCGTGAAGATAAGGCTTAATCTATCACAACTCAGTAAGTGTAATAGGAAAGAACAGTTTAAAGGTTTAGAATAATCACAGATGTCAGGAGCTATTCTTCACTGTGCAAAGGATATGATATGCCTTGGAAATATGATGTCTTGAGGAGCTGTACTGAGAGATGGGCTGAGGCTGGGATTGTTGCCTGGGTAAGTCAGGGAAATGGTGCAGGTCACAGGGCCAGATGACTGACAGTGCCACAGGAGACAAAATCAACACAGCCGGGCTGCGGGGACATACACCCAGCAGAGGACAAACAGGCCTTTGACCAGCTGACCTGCTCCAGAGAGTGAGGAGTACACCACACGGTCTAAAAATGGCGGTGAGAAAGCCGAGGCCCGTATTTGTGATGGATGACTCACTCTGGTCACACATATTCACATGAATGAGCCTCCCATGGCTATTTGCCGTGCAAATTCTGACATAAAAGAGCAGGAAGAGCCACAGCTACTGTCGAGGTACCAGTTTATTGCGAGTATAAGCAGCTCATCACGCGATTGGTTCATTGCAAATCCATTTAGTGTGCAGTGCATTAATCATGCTGCAGGCTGCCAAGGTTCACCATTTATGCTACTCTGTAGATCACAAGAGAGGGGTGTTGGAAATTCTGCTTAATAGCAAGGAAGCTCTCATTATGCTCTCTGCATTCATTCATTTTTCCAGTGTTGCGTGTTGTGTTACATACATGCTCAAAGAGGTTTGATATACAAGCAGCTGACTGATACAGTATGTGCACAGATACTCTGACTTGTATAGGCTATGAATTCAGGCTTCTTTGCAAGCTAAGCATTGCGTTCCCAGAGTTTAAAGGTATATTACAGGGCCAATTGTGGAGATAGCTTGCTGTACAGTAGATATAGATATCATTATGAGATTCTCAATCTCCCCATCAAACTCCCATGGGCTCTCTCTCAGTTACATTCTTCTAGCAGAGCTGCACTGAGTGGGGTTCTGACATTACATTCAGTGCTAAGTTGATGTTACCACATCACAGAATTAGATTGCATTACAAAAAGGTTATATGAATTAACCCAGATGTAAAAAATAGCACACAAATGCACATACACAGCACTAGCCCCAAGCACCCCACAGGTACACACCTACCATAGTGTATGCTTACTTATTAGATAAATAGGTTTTGATCACCTGCTATCTTTGTGCAAGGCTCATAATGGAAAACTATCACAACCATTTAGAGAGTATCAAACTTGATCAGAACCAACTTTATCCATCAAGCAGAAGCTGGACACTGAATACATATATTAAAAATAGCAATGCTGTATGCTTTGAGCATCAAGGAGCACATGGATTCATAAAACATCACACACACTCACATTGTTCGTCAACATCAGATAGGACTGAAGACAAGATTTGATGGATGGAGGTGCCAGAAGGAAAGTAATTTCCACTAACTTATTCTAGCTGCTGTGAAGAGGCAAAGGAAGGCTAAACAGGGTGCAACTCAGCTGGTAGCATGAAAGTATACTGTAGTATATACATTTGGTATATACAATACAAGGGCAAGAGGCCGTGCAGAGGTGTAAGGAATTAATAAAACAGTGTTGTCTGTTTTAATGTAAACTGCAAATGCTAGCATACTTACTGTAGTAATTGAGCACTAGACTTCCATCGCCAAGGAGCATTTCATACTACACTATTTTGTGGGATTACAGGTTACGTTAAAAAAAACCCATTCATGATAACACATCCACAGTGTGGAAGCCGGTCCTGGATGCTACCATATCAGAGTGGAGGTTAATTTGGGCAAGTTTACACTCAGCAAGTCCAGCCACACTCCTTATCCAAAATAGCATTACAATGTCAAACACACTGGTTAGTCCTCGTTCTTAAAGCCTTTTCTCTTGTACCGTTAAAAGTGAAACACGCTGTTTGAAAATACAAACAATAGAGCATAAATCTAAGCTCTGTCGTGGTTGTCCAAATATGTAAGCTAAGCAGCTAAACAGGGTTATGTTAGAATGAAGTATGGTTCAAATCTTGTGTCTAGCTTTAAAATTTAATACAAGAAAATATCTTGTTTCTTTATTACCATATTCTACATCACGCATCATCAACAGGTGGTTAAAAAGTCAACTCATGGAGCTAATGTTAGCTTAATTAGCAAGCTAGCCACCTCTAATAAAATCTGCCTGCATCAAAATTGAAGGTATTTTTGTCTACCTCTGTCTGAACTCAAGGACCCGTTGTTTAAAAAAACAAAACCGTTGTGCAAACAGTGTATTGCATGTTATAATAGAAGAACAAGAGGAGGCAGGCTGCCAGGCAGCTGTATGAAACATTCATGTTTGTGTGATGTGACGTTAAGGTGTAGAGCAGCAATGAAGCAACACAACTGCTACCTAGAGACAAACACAATCTGTCACTTCTAGGAAGACCTCTCCATCACAGGGCACTCCTGGCTGACATTGTTCTCCTGTTCAGCTTTGAATTGCAATAACATGTGATCCATAAAGAATAAGAATAACTGCAGGTGACGTGTTTGTTACTGAGAGTGACAATATGGCTAGATATATCACTGCCGAGGACTCCAGTAGTCACTCCTTTCATGTGACAACTATGTATCTCAGTTTGTATGACAAAGGAATGATAAAAAAAACTTCTTTCTAACAATGGCTCATAGCTGCTGCTGTGAAGTCAAATGGCTCCTGTAAATGTAGGCCTAGTTAGGATCACATTCTGCACGGGTTACCATTAGCTGCATACAGTATATTGGCAGGAAAATGATGTGAAGGCAAGGGATAAAATATATACACCCCCATCGCGTCCTATTCCAGATAGTAAAATCCATACATTGCTCTCAGGCACAAAGCTGCTCTAAAGACTGCACAACATTCTCCAATAAGTCCAGTATGTCCTCAGTTGGGATAAACACTTCATGCAAGTCAAGGTTTTATCTGACCAACCAACTGCGAGTCTTATTTTAGCCTTCCAAAAATCCACACATCACTCAACTTATAAAACATGCTTTTGGAAGACTTGGGAAGACATAATTCCCCCCCAAAACCCATTTTTATTTCCATTCTAATGATGAGCTGATATTCCACCTGTTATGAATATAATCTATTTAAGAGTTTACAAAGTGTCTGTGTGACAGGTACAGGCTTTCTATCAGTGTTGTGCAGGTGTTGCTTGACTTGAAGCCGAGACTGTTTTTGAAATGCCGCTAATGTGTTAGTGATGCCGGGGCAGCAGGGGATTTGTTAGAGGAAACTAAGCTCGGCTCCCATATTCTTTCTGAGGTATTATCCTCAGTCATCTTTCCCTCACACCTCAGAGTCTGACTGAAACGCCTGTTTGTAAATTTCCAAACTTCACTGTGGCATATTGGTGGTTTGTGCTGATACCAAGTATCTGTTACTTTATTTAGGCTGCGGATAAAACTTCTTCCCCTGAAATTATTTTGTGAGCGTGCAGTTGTTTGCTTTCAATATTTATTTGGTAGTCCTGTGCTGGACTGCAGCTATAGATGTAAACATATAAAAATCTGATTCTGGAATATTGGCACTAGTACAGAGGTACAAACATATCTAAAAAAAACACAAAGACTGTTACAGTTACAATCTGCTTCCTGACAAACATTAATAAAAAAAAAATCACCCTCTCGACAGATTACGTATATATTTCTTTGGAAATATCTGACAGAAAAATAATCTGCTGCTTTCCAAAGACAAATATGTTGCATGGCTAGGAAGATTAGGCTTACATCATGGGTGACCACTGACCACCATCTTAAATAAGAGATAAGCAATTGAAGTTGATTTGTGCAAAATCCTCATACAATAACTGATGGGTTCACAGCCAGGTTTAAATGAATAATTGATTGTAAAAACTATTGTTGTGGAAAACAACCACACGAACAGGAATTATTTGTGAAATTGTGTATACGTTTGCAATGTATAGACAGCACTTTGTTGTAGTTGGACTATTTTTAGCACAAGGGAGGGCAAAAAAAGATGAACGTAGCTCCCAGTTCAGTATGGTACAGTACATGGTAATTCCATTCACTATCCTTCAAAGCAGTGACAGTGAGGGCTCTGATTTATTCATAAGCCAGATTCTTCTGCCAGAGAGCATTAGACAAAGGCAGATCACCCAAAGGTAACAATTCTGCTGAGAAAAGCAAACAACAAATCAAAACAAATCAAGCCAAGGTGTGAACAGTTTACATGGTGCACTGAACAGGTTGACTTAGCAGTATACTCTAGCTGCTGGACTCAACAGTTGACAAGTAGAGTTTGGTATCAAGCAGCTGAGCTAGTGGTTTGTTTCCATACAAAATCTGAAAGGCTACTATGGTGTAAAATGCTCCTCCCTGGCTTTAAGGTTCCTTGCAGCTCCATGTCAGAAATAACTCAACATGATTCTAGGTGCACAGCCTCCACCAAGCTTCTGTCAGTCTGTATCAGAGAGTGAAGGTCACCACTCCGTCCTGCTTACCTGGCCTCCTGCAGCCCGACCACATGTCCTCTCACTGCACCTGCAGCCTCCCTCTGAATCTCACCTGACTACTGTGGCTGGAGAGCAGAAAACACTGCATTTATCTCAGTCACAATTAATGGAATGTTGATAAATGACTAACTGCAATATTGCAGGACTGGGCTAATGTAGATTTGGTAGGTTTTTAAAAGCCAATTCTGATACCGATACCTACATTTTTGTGGGATTATTTACTTTACAGTCAATTTCTTTGTGTTTCTGCAGAATGAAATTGTTGTCAGGCTCTGAAACAGCATTGGATTATTATTTTATATATTATTTTATATATTATATAAATATCTCCACTAAATTACAGAATAATCAGTGTGTTTTAGGGTCAGCAGATCTTGAAGGCGTTGCAGATATATTATAAATAATAAATAAATAAATGTTTGGTTCAACAGGCTGTTTGAGATAGTTGTAGTCAGAAAGTAAATAAAGCTGAAGCGATTAGTTGATTAATCAATTAGTCAATTTACATGAAATTTATTTGCAACTATTTTGATAATGAATTAAGAACTCAGTTCAGAAAACTCCTTTATATTGTAGTACTTAATACTGTTTTCTGTATGTCACAGAAAAAAACTGATGTTGCTACAAACAACAAGGCCAAAGAGACATAATAAAACTATAGATTTAGATTTTTCAAAATATTACAAATTAGCTCACTCACAAAGCAACACTGCTAATGTGTTAGCAATGTTAGCAAAGACTGAACTGATTTGTACTCCAGACTACACTACAGACCATAGTTTGACATATTTCAAAATTGGTGTGAAGAAGAAATGGACAATAATCTAATATTTTTTTATTTACTGAGTGTAATCATGTCATGATGATATGGTCATATCATATTATATACAAAAAAAAATTCATGATTAAAAAATGTAATTAACAACTCACTAAATGAGTTAATAATAGCTTAGTTTGGTCTGATATGATGCATAATAGTGTACGAGTTTGATTATTTTGAATACATTTGTATACATACATTGTGATATATGTTTATATCAGATCATATTCTTTTTTATATATAATGTTTTTTTGCCACTTGGAGGCAGTAGAACAAACCAAAAACAACATTTACATATCATCACCTTATAACCTTGCGTTAAAGTTACCTAGCATGCTAGCAAACAGTTGCAATTTACAACAGTTCACACATCCAGCAGACACGGAGCAACATTAGCATTAATTTGGAGTCGTGTTTCTGGCCATCTGGCAAATTTAAGTCCAATAATCACTCTCTTTTAGCTCTGTCTCCATCAGCTTCTGAGAACAAATATCTGGCTCTATAGTCGCTATATGTTTATCACTAATGTTCACAAGCTAGTCACTAGCTTCATTTGTCTGCTGCTTGGTGCTGGGCAGTTAGCATACAGTGGGTTTATCGCAGCTTTTTTGCTACTGTTGTGAACTGGGTTGATGAGAGCGGTGAGACTGAACTTTTACAAAGGCAAAACCATAACAATTAGCTAAAAGATGCTAAAAAGCTCTGTAGAGCTGAGGAGAATGTAGAGGTGGGTGACAATTATATATGGGTTGATACAGTTAATAAATTGTTCATATAACAAATATTGATTGGTGCAGCTTTAATAATATTGTGAGATAAACTTTAACCATACGGCCCACACCTGTACATGCAAGATCATACATTTTATATGTAAAAGGCACTTATGTAATTACTTCACACCAAGGTAAATAGAGGTGTGGTTGTGCCACTAAGGTAATTTTCGAGTGTAGCTTCTCCTTTAGGAAGAACCCAGCTATGCGTTTTACAATGAAACAGTTAAATGCATCATAACCACGTCACAGTACCAACTGACTGCCTGTCTGGCTGGTGGCCAAGGAAGTATTTTACTTGGAGCGCAGAAGCAACTGACAGATGCATGAGCATCAACACAGCATTCATCAAGGCATCAGCAGGCTGTGAATACAGAGGCAGCCTCTGCTTGTATCCACCTGCAGCTATTAAGACTGCCAAATCCCAGGCATGAGAGGAGCTGGCTGAAGCAGTACTCTGGTATCACAGACCTGACCCCGCTAGACAACAGTCAGCTCTGGGTGTTAAACCACCCCATCCGCTCCGTACATCACTCTTATCTCTATCACCCCTGTGAAGATTAGCCTTCAGCTTGTGCTACCTACCTGTTCAGACTGCTGCTATTGAGAAAAAACCCAGAGTAACCCAGAATAAAACAAGGTTTATGATCTCAGTGAGGGAATGCACTGACATGTACAGGATGCCTTTACTTCGTCCTCCAAAATAAATACAGTATACAACATATATATAAATAATATAATTGAATCACTTTGTAATTTTTATACAGCTTATCATTGTGTTCACCTGTGTTGAATAAAATAATGGTGGATTGAATGAGTCCTCATTTTTTTCGGGGTCCCCAGAAACACCCTAAAGCACACCTGGAGGTTCCTAGACCCCAAAATTGGGAAACATTGCGTACATACTCATTTTGCAGGCACTGAGAATGTAAACAGTAACAGACAGATTGAACTTTATGTTGGTGTATCAGCTGTATTTTATGCAGACTGCAGTGCATTCCTGATGGAACAAGAATAAAACTATGCAGCTGTGAATTGTTAATGCACTGGATTGTCTCAGTTTTTCGAATCAAGGGAACCTGGTGGCTGACGTCTGCCTGCCTCTGTCATTATGTGGTGATGAGGATGTGAAGGGGCCCATATGTATTCTCTTGATGACCCTCCTGAGAGTAATTGACGGGGCTACATGAACGTGGCAGGTTTATTAAGTCAATGCTTATAAATTAAGCCACAAAGTGGCATATTAATCATCATTTCACTGGACTAAGTGACAGAGTAGTGTGATCATTGAATACAATTTGGGGTTGGGGGTGGGGGTTACATTTGAATGAAAATGGCTAATGGCATATTTATTATGCTGTTGTACCTTCCTGGGTGGGAAAAAAGGTGAGTGTGTGTGTGGCGGGTAATTTTCCTTTTAATGATCCCTCTATATCAACACAAAAACGCAATCAAACTAACATAAATGTCTCAAGACACCTGAAGAAGGAGGTGAGGTAGTCTATTGGTTACAGCACTTCAAATATGAGATAAACATCAGAGAACTGCAAGCACATTCAGGTCACACACAAACACAGTCACTAGAATACTGCAGGCGGGCACAATATTCTGTCACCAACTCACTGTAATTAACATTTAGGATATTTTAGACTATAGTTGGGCTATTTGTCTTCGAAATGAGTGTGCATTGAGAAAAAAAACCTCAGTTCTTATATACCGTATTAGCCCACTCGTTGTATAACACATGAGAAGATAACCAGAGTTGTCCATAAAATAAAACCTATGAGAAAGCCTCTGTTCACAATCTCTCGCTGCAGGTGTCTTGCGCGCCTCAACCTGACGATCTAGTGATGGAGTATGGAAATAACAGGCGCACTTCATTTCTACCTTTACCACCGTCCTCTACAAATATGTACACACCTCATGTGCATCCTGCAAACTGACAAATTCTTGAATTAACGGCAACGTCTCTCCACAACGCGGGCTACCAAAATGCAAGATCACTTTTAACTGCGCGCTGCGGAATGCGCAAACGATCACGATGTTTCACTCCTGTAGCCTACGGAATACTCTGCTGGCTGCTGAGTCTTAACTTTCTTTAAAATGCTTAAAACGGGGATATATGGAAGTATAAAGCGCATCACAGGCGGTCATCTCATCCTATACAGTTACACGGTACTTGTGCAAACGCATGGCCATGAAAAGGCAGTGAATTATTTGCGCGCTGCAACGTGCAGGCAGGGAGGATACACACTGAACTGTACAAAGATCGCACACTATTGCATAGCACAATAACTTTGACGGATGCCTTACCTGTTCAGGAGAGGAGACACGACAGCAAGCAGAGGAGAGAGGATGTCGGGCAGAGCGCCGAGCCACACAGCCTGCACGGTGGGTGATGAAAGGACTGCTACACGTCCCGGCAGTGAACTCCAAAGTGCGTCTGTCTTTTTTTTTCCACGCCAATAAAAGACAGCGAGTTTCAGACCACCACCCCCTTTCATCAACAATTTTCAACTACTCATCACCATGGCATCTAATTCAAGACTCATTTTTCATGCATGTATAGCATTTGGTGGGCTGTGTGCTTTATGGAGGCAGTGTTCTACACTATGCAATATTTCTTTTTACAAGTAAAACAGACAGCATATGTGCATCACATGGTCTCAACATGTGAGACAGGTGATGGTGTTAACGAGCTTTCACTCAAATTCTCATACACTATATACTCTATATACTGTATATATCTATTGAATTATATATATATTGAACTGATCGTTTTCGCCCTCAAATTATCAAACATGCAAATTCTAGAGTCTATCTCTATAAATTATGCCAAACTATCTAAAGTACTACTACTTCTTAAAACCTGCAATAACTGATTTTTTTGTTGTGAACACAAATAGGTGAACTTAGCAAACACTTATTTACACATCCAGCAGTTATGGAGCAACCTTCTCATTCATTTTTACATGGTATTTTTGGCCACCGAGCAAATGTAATTCCAATATTCACTCTCTTTTGGCTCTGTTTTTGGTCTCTATCAAAATATCTGAGTCTTTAGCTGCTAAATGCTCCACTATGTACACAAACTATCGTCTCCAACTGTGTCTGTCTGCTGTTTGGTGCTGAACAGGTAGAGCCTTTTCACTGAAAACAGCTGCCTGCTGTGGCCAAAAACGATACTATGAGAGCAGTGAGAGTGATCCAAAACAGTAAAGTTGAGGGCCGGACAGCAAAACAATGACCTGAAACTCACTATAGAGCTCTGTCAAGCCAAGGGGAGCTGCAAGGGGATTCTTGTGACAATTCAATAGGTTCATCACTATGAGGGACCTTTTTAACATTGTCATTTGATACATTGTTATTCTAAAAATGATCGATTATAGCCGCTTTAAGGAAACATTATCCATAATGTTAGCTAGCAAGTTAATTTAAAACTGCTATCAAATTCGTGATTTCAAATTTTCTGAGGTAAAAAAATATAGATACCATATCAATCAACGTATCAAATGTAAAATTGTATCGCTGTGTAAAATTAGATGATAAATGGTGATGTGAATCACAGATACCTGCCAAAAGTAGCTAACTGATAAAGAGTTATAAATCCCAATAAATTCCATAGGAAATGCATACAGGTCATTTTTGACCAACTTACGGAAATTTGGGGTAATAATACAAAAACTTAATTTCCTCTAAAAGTTCAAAAGGTATTCTAAATGTGTGGATATCAAAAACAAGGTTTTTGAGGAATACCTGGAATATGTCACAAACATATTGCAAAATCAATCATCAGTCAACAAATACTCCGAGCCTTCTGTCTAACCAAGGTAATGACTATTGTTACATTTAGTTCTGGTCGAGAAAACAATTTCTGACAAAAGAACAACATTATAGAAAGATAAAAGTTAGGTAAATTAAAAGCACTCAAGATAATTAAAAAACGCACAAGAACTGAAAGAGCAGGAGATTCCTTTGAAACGCTGTGTTAACATTAACAATATGAGTTCTGAATGGTAACAGCAACAACAGAATGGAATTACACAGATGAAATAATTGTTTCAAAATGAGTTTGGTCGTCTCAGCTTGTAGTGACCACTTCGTGGTTTGGTAAGTTTCATGTTCAGGATGTTAGTTTACCCAGAAAATCTTTCTGTGCATATAAATACCAATGGGACTGTCTTCTGAATGAGAAGGTAGCAGAGCTCTCAACATCCACACTGCACAATTAGTCAAATTCTATTACTGTAGTGCCAGCATTATCAGTTAAAGAAGAAAATAATGATAAAAACCTGAGATGTGACACAATTTTTGCAGTGGCTTTCTCTTTGTCCAGACAATAGAGACCAGGAACACTCATACTGAGGACTTTGGCCACTAAAGCAGCAGAAAGAAGTTATTATCATTACAGATGATAACTCCAGGGGCTATTCGTGTAAGGACAAATCCCATAGGAAGGTACGCCTGCAGTATGCACATCATTATCAATATAGTCAACTCCCTTGTGAAATTCCAGCCCCCTAAAATAGAAAGGAAGTGGTGAGGGTAGATTTCAGTTTCATGATCTGTGGAGAATGTGCTCAGGATCCAGGAATACAAACTACACCAAGGGCAAATATGCAGTTATCAGAAGCATCTACATAATTAAAGTATTCATTTCATGTAATTACTGCTTAATCCGGTGGGACACCAAGTGTTACATTATGAACTTCCTGATATTGAACAACCTGGGCAAGTGTTGCAGAACTCAATAATATTAGATGGTTTCAGTCATTTGGGTGAGAAAGTGAATTGTTTTCGTAGCCTAGTCAGTTTCCACAGAAGCATGCTCAGTTTTCTTTCCTAACGTAGGAACAGGTTCCAAGAAAAACAGAAGGTTTTCTTTGGTCCAAGTCATAGTTGTTGATAGTTGATTTATGAGTGAGATATTTTATTGTGTTAGATTCACCGAGCAAAAATAAAGGCAAACCAGGTCCATGAAAAACATCCCATGGACTCAGAAGTGACTGTTTATTGGAAGAGGCCCGGTAACCTGGCACATTAGACATTTAGGTGCTAATGAGAGAAAAAAATATAGATATAATTTGTATAACGTAACACTTCTCAGCTACAATTTATGTTTTAGTTCGACATAAAGTCAAAACGTATAAAGACAGCAGCAGGGCTGCTGACTTATTTTGCTGGGATCTGCTACAATCAGATGCTATAATCTGTCTAAAATCAATAAGATCTTACTTGATGTTTTTTATAGCGCTATAGCAACCGTGTCTCTTAAATATTGTGTTTATATACTACTAATTTGCAAAACAGTCACTGCGATTTACAGAGAGTTATGTGTAGGACCATGTCTTGGCCGGGCTGGGGGTGTCGAACATTGTCATCACCATGAGGCTGCCAGGTAACAAGCAGAGACTCCAGAAAGTTACTGCTCCCGGCCAGGACACCAGAATATTCAGTAACCCACTGTGAAACCGGAACATATCAGTTTTATGCTTCACTTACTATACAAAATAAACAAACAAGATACAGTATATGTGTTAATTAGGGAGCTTGAGAGGTGCTGGTGGGTGGATTTTGTTACCTTTGGACAGAGCCAGGCTAGCTGTTTTTCCCTGTTTCCAGTCTTTGCGCTAAGCTAAGTTAACCAGCTGTCGGCTTCATATTTACTGTACAGACATGACAGCGGAATCAATCTTCTCATCTAACTCTTGGCAAGGGAGCAAATGAGAATATTTCCCAAAATTACTTGTTATGTTTGTGCAACACAAAGCGCTTGGTTAAGTGAAAGAATCAATGCTGAAACAAGACAGGACATTATTTTTTTTAGTTTTTCAGTGTTTAACAAAAGCCACAAAGTTTCCTTACTCTTAACAGAAGTGTTTTTGAAGTCTAAAGCAAACCATATGTGGGACTTTACACCAAACATTCCCATGTTTCGTGTGAATGTGCAATAAGGTGTAACATACCGTTGCTGACTGGTGCCATTGAGCAAAACACTCGAAACTTCAAATGCTCCAGTGTCCACTGCTCTGCAACTAAAACTGTTGCAATGCCACCAACACATTTTTATTTGAGGAATGCATATGTCGGTATGTGTGTGCATGTGCTGTTCGAGATGTTGTGTGTAAGACAAAAGCTGACGTTGAGTGTTTCTATTTCAGTATCGGCAGAGACCTATTATGTTCTAAAAGACCTAGCTTGTCGTTGAGTTGGCTGCTGTTACGATATAGAGGATGGTTAAGTCCTGAATTTCAAACAAATCTCATCGATTGACTGTCAAGAGAAAAGGAAACAGGGGTTACTGGGTTTATCTGCAAAATCAGATTCAAACTTAGTCATCCCACAAATATAATTTCATTTTGCATGTGTGGACTGGTTAAGCAGCACTAAATGACTCGTATTGCCAGACCTAATGTCAATGATATGCACTGAAGTGAAATTTGGGCACAACGATAAGAAGAACAGCTCTCACCAAGTACAACTCGTTTCCCTTCGTTCATAACAAAGAGCTGCTGAAAAGAATCGGATTGTTCGCGAAGGTAACATCACTAATATTTAGTTTAATTTATTTGCACATATGTACAGTGTTTGCTGTGCAGTAAGATCAGCCACCTTCCTCTGGGCAGCCTGGCATTTGTTGGCATTATATCTTATTTATGTTTTTTTGTTAATCCCTTCATCTATGCCTAAGGTGACTGACAACTTTGTGATATTTTAGTCTGGCAACTGTGATCCCAGAAACATCTTGCTGTGAGGTGAAACTAAGATCAAACTTAACCTCAATTAACTGACGTCCTTGTTGATTGGTCAAATACAGCCTGAATTTTTCTGTGACTATTCCAGATTTGTCAAACCCTATGTGTGATTTTTGTGTGTGCACTATTACCAGATTCTTGCTTTTCTGAAGTCACTGAGGTGCAAACAGAGTCCTGCGTGCTGTACACTGTGGCTGTTAATAATGATTCATTGCATTTCCTCCCACTCCGTGTGAGTAACATTTCAGAGGAACAAGACAAATCAGAGATGCTTTTTATATCTAGACCTTTCAATCAGGATATGACCTGTCTGTAATAAGTGACATCCAAGCCTGGCTGTGTAATTTATGTGCTGCCTCAACAAATTGCTTCACAGGGGACCAGAGGAGAGTCTTTCCTTTTCTGGCAGATAAAGGCCGTAGAGACAGGAGCCTTCTCAGACTTACTTTAATTTCAAGTTGTTCCCAGCCTTTATTTCACCTCCCTCAAATATAAATGCTACGTTTAAAGATGATCTCATAAATGCTTTTTCTATAAACAGCAGTGCAACTGCAAAGGAACATAATGACTCTGATTGTATGAAACCCCACCACCATTCGTCATATTATTATAGCTGTTGCAGCTTTAATCAGAAAACCACTTGGTAATGTGTCTGTGGTGGCTTCTGCTATTGCCTTAAGACACACTTCTGTCTTATTACATCTCTGAAATTGTATTTGCTTGCTGAGGCAACACAGGTTCCTCCCTCTAATTGTCTCTTCAGGGAGAGGGGTCTTCATGTGTGAAGGAAGGGAGAAAACATGGGTTTTTGACCCACTTTTATCCAACAGTAGAAATTCTGTTTTCTGGAGTGGTCACCTCTGGTTTCTAACCAAGAATGCTGAAATCATTCCCAAATATTTAGTCTGTTCAGACAGTCCTGCAAGATTTGCGATTTAGTGAATGTGAATGAAAAATGTCTAAGCTAAACTCTATTCTAAGCGTAATTGGAGAAGAAAATGTGAGGTTTAGTAGAAATAGCACAAGCATAAATAATTCACCTTTAGTTTGGCCAGGTGGAAGAATATCTTATGTTATGATTCAACTGTTATTCATATTGTGTAGAAAAAGCTCAAGAGTCTTAATTCTAGCACATACTACTGTGAGAAGAAAAATAAAACGAAATCTCAATTTACTGGAAATTCCAGACACACTGTTAACTAATGTGAAAATAAAATTGAATACAAATATTGCTACATTTGCTTTTATTCCCATTTTATAGTGCTACATACAGTATATACCACATGTACACGGTACATTTATATTCACATCTTGCTTTATGTGAACCAAGCCAGAGGAGGTAGTGTCAGTTGGGACACAATATGCAGTCCCCACCTTTGTAGGAGTGTGCAGTATGTGCTGTTCCAGATTCAAAGGTGATGGACAATGTATCATTTTTTCATGAAAAGCTATCCTGATGGTGTGTCTGCTATCAGGTCTGACTTGCCACACCAAGAGTATCAGTGAGGCATCTCTGGGCAGGAGAAAAAGCACACTGGGAGAGAAAGATTTTCTCTAAGTGTTCCTTCTGAGGCACAGAAAAAGATCTTCAGATTGATCTCATCTCCTTCTACGTTAAACACAACAGGCGACTGAGCATCTGTGATCAGGCCCTGAGACAGTCGGCCTGAAGAAAAAACAATCGGTGACAACTTTTACAATTTTATGTAACCTTGAATTGACAGCATGTGATCGTTCTAAATGTGCAACAATGGCTATGCTGATTTTTTTAATGAATTCTAAATTTTACTGACTGGGCTGTCACTTGCCAACAGCACCAAACATCCTTCTGCTTTGCATCTTTACCAATCACTCCTGAGAAACTGACCCTCTACACAGGATGCATTCAGGTATTGAGTGTAGGTCACCCACATTTTGGTAGTGCTCTGTGCCCAACACACAATCACTGTAGTTACAGGCATTAAGCGAAAGAAAATAGACATGAACAGTAAAAATACACTTTGAGCTGAGGCTCACTTTGCAAGTATTTGGTCATGAACCAAAGTAGTGAACAAATTGTGACCTGATGATGGCGCTATATGGAAAGTTAAGGGATCACCAAAGTTTTTACAATTCATCCTGAGGGAATGTCTGTACTAAATTTCAAGAAAATCCATCCAATAGTTGTTGAGACATTTCACTTAAAACCAGAGCTGTCAACCTGATGATGGCAGAAGAGGAAAAGTCAGGGGATCACCAAAGTCAGTAGGCTTCATCCTCTTTGGACCATGAATGTCTGAAATATCTCAACAAGTATTTGATGGATTGCTGTGGAATTTTGTGCAGTCTGGACCAAAGCAGTGGACCAACCGACTGACCAACATTTCAATCCCTAGGGCCACTGCGATAGCATGGCTAAAATGTATATATTATATATTACAGACATTTATATTCTATATTCTATATCCACTGCACAAAGTTCCCAACCCAAAATAATAGAATTCTGCTTTTGTGGCCCAGAAGCTTCAAAACTCTTCCTCCTTACAGGTTCTCTAGGCAAGGCTACAGCTTGTAATGAATAGCGATGGTGTTGTTAATGTGAGTGTTTAACTTTTTATTTTTACAGCATTGTGAATGTTAAAGCTGCACTAATCGATTTTTGGTGAAGACCGAAAAAGTTGGACTTATTCTTTAAGTGGCCAAATAAATGCTAATGTTTTTCCATAAATGATGGATGTGTAAATAAGCAACCATTTGCTAACATGTTCACTATATCAGCTTTATATGATGATGATATGTGTTTTTCTTTGGCTTTTTCTGTTGGCCAAAAATCAATTTAACTGCTTTAAGAAAATTTTTTTTTAGTGAAATTAAAAAACAAACAAACATGTAGAATTAGACGCTAGCAGCTAAAAAGGACACTCATCCTACTCAACACAAATTTTGACCAGGATAGTTTCATTTTTCAACACACACAAACATGTGCCATTCAGTTTATTAAATAAGATGTTTTAATTCTATTAACATTACTATTAGTAGTAACTGTAAAAGGGGTAGTGGAGGAGCTAGTAGTAGTAGTCATTCTAACCACTATAGTCTGAATTAAGTCAGATATTTTTAACAAAAATTCAAATAATCTTCTTGTAGAAATGATTAATCCAAAGCATGAGGGAGAAAGTCACATTGTGTAATGGGTAGAATGGAAAATATATTGTATCACTTTAGTTTGGAGGGAATCAACAGGGTAATGATAAGAGCAAAGAGTGATTTGCCAATTCTCATTTGCATGCGCAGAGACAGGATCCACAGTGTGAGTGAGGTGCACTACACACATACAGTGTGTAGATCTGAAGAAGAACAGGAACTGAAATTATTTAGATAAAGAACAATCTCTTTCAAGTTAGACTACGGTGTCGTTACTGAAGAACCCACAGTACAAACAAAACAGTAACAATTTTCTGTCTTTCCTTAAATGTTTTAATGATAGTATGTACATGTTTCACCATGACTATTTTGTATTGTATACATTGTAAACGGAATTTGCAGCTTGGCTGCTCTTCAAGTGAACCATCAAAACGTTCAAATAGTGCTGTGTATCGATGCAATTAGGTTAGCATGTCCGCATGGGGTGGACTGAAGCTGCTGGTTTCGTAGGGCCAACCTGCTTCCCAATTCCTCCTGTCTGATCCCATGCAGAAACATCAAACATCATAAAACACAAGCAAGGTATATGCCGAGCCAGAAACCCCAGCATGAGAGAGGAGGGAGCACCGAGGCTCATTAACAGCAGCCGCCTGGACTGATCCCAGTGCTCAGTCTGGGGAATAAGAGCCAACTTGCTCCATTACAGGGAAGAGAGAGACTTCTAAAGGGCATGACCATCTGGAGCAAGCCTCACTCGTTTTTTGCAAACTGCGTATGGGTGGGAAGCAGAGCCCAGACTCATCAAGCAGGTTGATAATCAGGTGTCACCGAAGCTCATTCATGTCGCTCTGTGTAGGGTCAATTGTGGCCGCTGGTGAAATGTAGCAACTGGATGAAATGAAACGAAAAAAAAGCTCCGAGATGATTGTTATGCAGGGTGGGCGTGCTCTAAAAAACCCCAGCATAGGTGAAATATTTTTGTGAACTCAAAGCAGCCCTATGTTCAAAGCAACGGGACTATGTGAGATAGAAGTAGGACAAGTTTTTAAGTAAGAATAAGTACAATCAAATCTTTTCCATGTTGTTCAGTGTCCAGAAAATGTCAGTGGAATGCCGTGGGGACAGGTGAAAACTCAGTATCCAGTGTTGAGATGACATTCGTCCCCTAAGGACAAATGGCTGCATATGAAAAATTGATATGGGGCAGAAAATAGACTTCCAGTCTGATATGGAAAAAGGGTGACGATGAGACTTGTACGGTAGGAATACAAATTATAGCAGCACAATTTACCCAAATTAATTATTTCACTGGGCAAGGGCCTGGTATCAGTAGCTAGACACACAATTACAAAGACACGAGGTTGGGCTTGTTTAAGGGTACATCCAGAACAAAACTAATGAGGACTGACACACTAATTGATGGCAGAGTCCTGGAGCTATTTGTCTGTCCTCTGCATATAGCTCTTTGCTGAGAATGTCTGGATAAGGCTTTTCCAGTATTAACAATATAAGAACAATGAATGAATGCAGCCATAGTCATGTTTTTCTGAGAAATTAAAGAATGGATCTTTGAGATTCCCTGGTACATATTTTCAGCAGTATAGTCTCCCTAGGAGTCCTGAAAATAATTACCTCTTCAGAATTACATCAGATTATATATATACATGAAGTGCCCTTAAAATGTTCTTGCAGTAACCCCATTGCTTCTCAACTCAAGGGAACTGTTCAACATGCTCACAAGTGACAACGAGCCTTAATAAGTCAGCCAGCTACCAGACTGCATGGAACACTGCTTCCGTGCTCAGGGCAGATACATAGATAATCAAAGCATGACAGTAGGTTTTACATTTCAAATAACCCACGGTGCATTACCAGCAGTTATTTACAGTATAAGCATTGCTCATTAATTTTTAAACAGGCCCTTAAGGTCTGGTTGACAGACAAAGCTTGCAAGCAAAAGCACGGGAATGAACTGTTGTTCTTTTTCAACAATATGAAACATAGTAATGGCACTGAGCAAAGTGCTACAGAATGCATTATTAATGTATTGATGATGCAAATGTAAAAGTCATGGCCATTGTCTCTGGACACAGTCATTCATCATACAATGTGTCTACATGTACAATGATATATAATATGGGCATCCAATTTACATTTGAGCGATTTAACAGATGTGTTTATTCAGCACAATAGTTTAGATGCACATGTTGCTAAAGATTCATCTATTTAACTCTTCGGAATCTCTATTGGTAAAAGATGATCTGGAACAATATTGTTTTTTCCTAAAGACTATGCTTGTCTTTTCAGTGAAACCCCAAAGAAGATGAAGAGACAGCTTGGCAGATGTCTTTTCTGGCCATGAACATGACGCCACTGGGAGTAGTCCCAGAGTCCCAGACACCATAAATGAGACTGCACTGCTGCCATGTCTCCGTCCGTGCAGGCCTTGTTGTAAATGTTGGTCGGGTTGTACGTACAGGTGTGTCCCTGCTCTGCGGAAGTGAGGCTGAGGCACAAATCATTGATGAGGGTTAGTCTGTCTCAAACTGTGAGAACTCACCTTATGCTTGGCTTCTTGCAGCACTATAAATGAAGACTCTCTCACTCTCTGATGGATGGACTGCAGCAAAGAGAAGGGAATTGCAGAATTGTTTGGCCATGATGAAGACTGAAGACTGCTTTAAATAGCTGCAGGTTCACATATTAGATGAGAATATATTTGTACAAATGAGTGGAACATTCAATGGATTTTTAGTTGACACCTACTGCACTATACATACATAGCTGATGTTGACGTGACGAGGTCAATCATACTAATTAAACTAGATGGAGCTGTGGCTTGACCATGTTGTGTGTAATGAGGGTGCTAATGATGCTTTAAAAGTGTTTATCGAAATGCTCGCTACTAATGCTTAGTTAACTCTTTTATTACATGGCTTCATGACTAACTTCAATATGACTATATTTGTCAGTGTGATTGCAGAGCTGGAAGTCAAGCCACTGCATGCAGGACTGTAGAGAAGATGAGATTGTTTTCTTTTTCAATTCAAGTCGGAAGAAAAAGGGGTTTTCAGAATTTGTCAAGTGTGATAGTATAACCTTAAAGTGCTTATGTGTAAAAAATCCAATTAATAATGCCACTAAACCTGTCATATGCATGAAAACGTAATGGAATACTTCAGTGCCTGTAAACAGCACAGCGCAAAAGAATCAGTAGAAAAGAATTGCTTGTTAATTTTTGGCCAGCACTACTTTTAATACTATACATTAACACTATAATTGGATTTGTGTTAATATTGGATTTTATTTGGATGTAACTGCCAGTGGGTCAAAGGGGGTTGTCAGAATTCCACGATATCTTGGTATTACAATTAAGCTAACGTGAGCACTTTTTCCCACTTGGCTGCTTGTAATTACTGTTTGAGTTAGATGATTTGAGCGTGGCATTACCTTAGTTGTTCACTCACACACTTTTCCTGTGCAATGAGGGATTGTTACCGACATTTCTAGCGCACTCCATTTTGGTTTTACCTCCAAATAAAATGGTTTAAATAATTCGGCTAAACTTTTAGCTTGCTAACAATCTGTCTGATCATGTGACCACTCGTGTTTCTTGCTGGGTCGGACTCTGTAGTTGTGATGTCACCATGTTCCCAGATTTCAGCAATTGCTTTGGTGAGTAAAATGTTATAAAACCAATAGAAACAACGGGAAAAAAACTACAAAAACGAGACTAAGATGTAAAAAAACCCCAAAAAACTGAATTATGCTTTAACATAAACAACATATGCTTAAAGTACATTGTTATTTTAGAGAAGGGAGAAGCTTAGCTCAGTTCTGGCTTTTGGTCTGTATGCGAAGTCCAGGTAAAATATGTGTCACCCTTTTGCACTAATTCTTCACTGTACACCAACATTTCCAAACCAACAGAAAAAAAGAAAAACCTCGTGCATTTTTTGATATCAAATCACAACTGGGTCTTGTGTATCAGTAAGGGCTCATACAGTATGCTATCATTTTCATCAGTTTCATAACGCAATGGCAATGTATTCAAAACTGTTAACACAGAATTTCCAATTTACTGTATGGTAATGAGTTTTTCATGCCATGTGCAAAAGTGCAAACGTCTACATGATGTGATAGTAAGTGTTATGTTTTGACAGCCTGTCCCTGAGCACACTGCAGAAGTAAAAAACAGTTTCTTGAGCAATTCCAAAACCATGTCCCTGGTGGCTTAAGTGTTGCCACAACCGGTGAAAGTGTGTATTTGACAGTTTCAACTGTCAACATGAATCCCTAAAAGAAGTACATTCTACTTGTTGAAGGGCCGTATAGTGTGTGTAAAATCGGTTTCAGTATTTGAAATGATCATATCCCAGACAGACACAAGATTGCTGTTAAGGCTGGATGATCTGATGACAACTTGACACTCAAACTTTATTTTTTGACTTATAATCTTACACTACTGTATCCTGTAGCGCGAACAGTGCGAACTTAGCTCCTCAACTAGACTGATGATTTTGTATACGTTTTACACTACTCTCATTTTCTATTCTCATTTTGTCTTTGAATATCAAACCAATAAGAAACAGCATCCTTTTTTTTAACTTAATTATAAACGAATCACTGAAATATTATTAAGCATTTCCCCATTCATTTCAAGACTTTGTTATCATTGCCATAAAAAATGAAGACCATCAACAAAAAGCATGGTGGCCTATACTGTTCTCAGCACTGCATTTAACAGTGTTGAAGGCTGACGGAAAAGTCAGATGTAAATTATAAGGCAAAAGAAAAAATGTTGAGCTGGATGATGCTCCAAACATCCCTGCAAATGTATAAATTGTTAATGGCAATTATACCAAAGTGACTTGAGGGTTATTTGAGGCACAATGAAAAGCCCTAAAACAGCCATCAGAAAAATGAATTATTTCAGTATATTGGCACATTACAGACACAAGTCTACTTGATGTCAAGACTCTCCTGAGCTCTGAGCATCTCTTTTGCTCTTCTTATTGTACAAGGCAATCAGTAGGGGAACAGTACAAATCACAAATCAACACCTGCCAAATGCAGCAGATGTACTCTGGATATCTGTGGTTTTGGTAATCAACATTCTAATAATTTAAAGGAAACTCTGGCCCAATTTTTTTTTTGTTTGTTTGGGGTTTTTTTTGTACAAATTTTGGGATCTAAATGACTAATACTTGGTCCAGTAGGTCACCTCCGCGAACGGGCTGTAATGGCTGCAACATAGTCCTTTGGGGTAATTGCGCCCATGAAAAGTGCGTCCACTAAAAGTGCTTGTTTTTGCCACTGACAGGCTGTTATTCGAAATGTCTGACAACATTATGGAAGGATCCCTACAGGACTGACTGTTTTGTTAAAGAGCTAGATCCTTTTTGTTTAACCAGAAACAGAAGTCTCTCTCAAGAAAAAGTCTCGCTCTGGAATCTCGCAGGAGGTTGTTCAGAGAGAAGAGTTAACATAGAGGAGCTGCTAGCAAGAATTTATTTCCAAAGTCACGGCTGAATAATGTTGTAACAATCTGAGCCTGTCAGTTGGATAGTTAATTAAGCTGTGGCTGCTTTTGCTCCTTTTCACTGCTGGATGATACATCACAACAGTGACTGAGCATTGAAGCTTTTATATTTGTTGTTGTAAATATCTGGCATCTTTCCTGTAAAACATCTTGCGATGCACAAGAAGTAAAGAGGAACAAAGAGTCTTTACATTTTGTGATGCACAAGAAGTAAAGAGGAACAAAGAGTCTTTACATTTTGTGATGCACAAGAAGTAAAGAGTCCAATGGGAGGAACAAAGATTCTTTTTGGATTAAATAGAAGAAGTGGGTAGTTCACACAACATGTCCTCATTACAAAATAGGTCGTTTCTCAGTATATGTATATATGACTGTTCCAACGGAAGGTGCATGAGCTGGCCACTTTCCTTTAAATAAATTGGTTCTTCAAAAGATCTGACAATGTGTACTCTTTACGTGTCCTTTCTTGTAAAAGACAAATTAAAATAGTTCAGAGTTAACACATTAAAATGCAGAAAGCTACTGGGGCTTCTCACAAGACACAGTTCAAATATAAAAGCTGCATTATACATCCACTCTTGATAGAAACTGTCAGAGATGATCTGGAAAAACGCATTTACAGGACAAAACCATGTGGGTATATGGAGTTCATGTTACACATACTGTAAGTCAAGAGACAGTGGATAAGAAATAGTTGCCTATATATCACAAATCCTATTTTGCAGATGACAGTGGCAATTGCTTTTCTGCTTTTATCAAGTGGTTCAGGCTTACTTAGATGTGCAGAACTTAAAACTGTGAAAATTGTCAGTGAAAGCAAAATCCCACCCCCCAGCAAATAAGGCGTTTCCCATTTCCCCAGTGTCAGTCGCATAAAAACAGTGAAAAGCCCTGACGAATCTTTCTCCTCTTCATTTTCTCTGTTTCCTCAAATTGACTGTCAACAGATCCTCAAGAATTTCAATTTCATGACATTTGCAGGCGAGCAATTCAAAGTCCAGACACTGCATTGATATCTGCAGAGATTCGGGGGAAATTTTTGCACAACAGAAAACTTGCAATTGGAAGTTTCAGAGAGGAGGCAATGGCCTCACAGCTCAAAGACATGGTTAGTGGACTGTTCAATACTAAACGAAGACTTTTTCTCTGGAGACCAGTGAAGCCTTCCTGGAGCGCAGCGCCGCAGACTCCTCCTCTGTGGCAGCCTTCAAGGTGCAGAAGATAAGAAAAATAAAAAATTGGCACAATTGACACTGTGGGGAGGCTGAGCACTCTTGTTCTGAAAAAGTCGACATGCTCTCTCCAAAGCATTGTTTATTCAGACTTTTTGTCCTCAGGAGTGGTGCGTTTTATACATACCTCATAAAGCCATTCACAATGAATTTGTGTCCTACCGTATATGCTGTATTTATATATTAAAACAGTTTTTCTATTTAAGATTTAAAATACTTCTGTACTTGTACTTTTCCAAATACGTTTTGGAGGAAATGTAATTGATGCATGGATTACATTTAATGGCAAAGTTTCTCTGATATACTTAGGGCCACTAGTGTTTACAACATCAAAAATCAATTAATTTTATTAGTGGATTGACCTGCAGAAGCTAGGTAAATCAACATGAAGTTCGAGTTCAACTTGACACAGAATGGTCTGCAGTTAGTCGTGTGACAGGAGTGGATGGTACAAGTAGGTTGCCTTGATTTAACTGTGTTAACTTCAGTCCTACTACAGTATCACCAGACAAGAACGTAAATGTTAAATGAAAAAACTATGCTCAATGCTGACGTTTTTAAAATGATCACTGTATGCAATATCTAAAGTTAGGGAAAGTTTGTGATTACTGTTAATAGAAATGTCAACGTTAATTGCTGTTGTGTAATAGGATACAAATTTGGTCTTTTTGATGAAAGTTGGACTTGCCAAACGCCCATCCACCACCTCGACCTTCACACCCTTACTCTTCGCCTCGCTACATGTAGGGAACACTGCTTCCTAAACTGGCACTGAGCGTAAACTGTGAAGTGCAGAATCGTCCGATATGGATGTAATTCTTACATCCATAATAATGGGACTTACTGTCCGGTTAGTAACCGGGGCTGCTGCCCCACCGCTGGCCAGAGTGAAACATACCAGAGCAAATATCATTTTACCTTTTTAAATAATCTCTGATGAAAATAATTGTAACAGTGTATCTTAGTGCTAATGGATGCATTATTCTATTGTGGTTCAAGTATGAAAAATACACAGGATAAACATTTATATGGATTTCTACCTAATCCTGACGTGACTGCATGCCTTCACTGAGCTAAAAGTGGAGAAAGAGAGGAGCTGCTCAACATAACTCGTTGTAACAAATGAAAATGACTTAAAAATAACACGTTTTCACTTTAAATAGTCCAAAACCAACTAGAAAACAGGCTATATGGAAAAAAGGGAGACAAAAAAGGATATGAAAACAAACGCTCTATGCAGGGAAAGTAGCAGGTGCTGAGTCTGTGGACAGACAGGGTGGACATCTACAGCATTTAAAACATGACGCATCATTAATAACATGTTGGGGGAAAAAAACAGCAAAGCAAGTGGTAATCAGCCTGTGCTTGTTAAGAATGTATGTTTAATATTTGTTTTCTTTTCAGTTTTGCAGTTTTGACCGAGTCAGCAGCAGCTGACTTTGTTGCAGGTTTAAATATACTTGGTCATATTGATCATATTGTTTATCCTGCTGTAATATTATTTCCACGTAAGCTTCTGATTGAACTAAATAAAACTATAAAATGTACATCTGTCAGGTATTTATTCTAAACATGAATAAACACGTTCACGTAAGCTGTCGCACGCATGCACATATCCAGGACACATCCCACGCCGTTCAACCATGCATCCCATTTTTGTCTCATTCCTTTTAAAGCTCTGGATTAATCAAGTCCAACAACTGACACAATCTTCCGCCAAATTTCTGAATTCAATGCCTGTCCAAAGTTAGTCAACTTTCTATTATTCCCAACTTGCATAACACGTCATGACTTTACTCAGGTTCTGTTATTTTATTATATTTTCATTCTCCAGTGGCCTTCTAATTAACCTCATTTCATTCAACCTGCAGGCAGTGATTATCTGGTGAATACACCCGTTTAATAGACATTTTATAAAAGTATTATTTTGTTTTATGTCTCATCTTGAGGCAATGATGCAATTATACTTATAATTATGTGTCACCCTCGTAGAAATATTCCAAATGTCATTAGATTTGATGAAATGTGTTTCGTATGTTATGCACAATGCAGCTGAGTCCACTCTACAGGTACAGAGAGACTGAAATAACAGTTGCAAAATGAAGAGGATAAAACCCTTGTTTCCATCACATGGGTTCTGTTGGGTTTGTGTAGAGCAAAATTTGGGGCATCTCACCCATCGAGCAGGAGCCTGAGCTGGAGTCGCAGCTCTCCATTTTGAAATTGACTTCACAGAGGGTTTGGTGCTCCCTGCCTTGGCGACCATGGGAAGGGAGCGGACAGCATCTGTGCTGCCAGCTGAGTTGATTTAAGCCTCCTGGCAAGAATTTCATTTGGAAACACTTTTCCGTGTTTGTTTTTGTATTACACGGTTTGTTTCAGTCAAACTTATGTCGGTCTGTTGGTCTCTTTTGGGAAAACACATAATAGTGGAGGTCTTTGGAAAAGTGTTGCTTAGCAACAAATGGCCAAGTCAAGGTCAAGTAAAAATTGATTGCATTTTTATTTATTTATATTTATTTTGTTAGTTTGTCAAAGTTTGTCAGACTGCTTTCTTAAACAAACATGAAGTAGAAGAGAGAACACGATTAGAGGACAAATATGTTGGCATCCACCTCTCTGTTATTTTCTGAGCCATGTTACAATTTTGTAGTTTTATTTCTTATTGACCTCAACATTTACCATTTTCATCTAACTACATTTATAATTTCAAGTAGGACAACACTGACGGCAGCACCAGCCATATGTGCAGCAATGATAAAAGAAAATACAAAAATAGGTTTGCACACCCAAATCTGTCAAATAGCTCCTTCAATTCACTTATCATTTTTGAAGTTCAGCACAGGGCAGTAAAATGCACAAACGTTTCAGCTATGCTTTCTTCAGTGTGCAACAGCCCTTTAGTTTCATGGTGGAGTCTTATAACCTTTCACCAACAATGAGTGTCAATCAACCCGACCAACGAATGCACATAGTGGCGACCTCTGGTAAGACGTGTCTTCAGAATTGCCTTATTGAAAATTTCACAGGCCCCCAACATTAAATCCCAAAAGTCCATCAACCGAAACAAAAGTTTACATACATTCACATATCTACAGTATAAATAGATTATACACGCAAACTAACACTGATGTGCCATACGGGCAATTGTAAATCTTTAACCAATATGGAGGGGGAAAAAAGAAAAAAATGGAACAGGTTGTTACAGCAGTGCAGGA
>LKNJ01003192.1:0-48341 GCA_002120245.1 Maccullochella peelii | reverse complement strand
GGAATGGGATGTCATTAAAGCACCTGTAGGTGTAATGTGTAGGTGGCCCAATACTTTTGTCCATATAGTGTATGTTATGACCAATTCCCCCTGTACTGCAGTCTTTGTCACTGATAAGTCCACTTTTGGTCATGGGAAGAATGTAGACAGCCAAGTGCCTTCTCTGATACACACAAGTGTGTTTTACAAGCGAGGAGCTTTACCAAGAGAGCAGATCGTGCACAGAGGTTCACGCTATCCCTCACTGGCTTCCCATAACCAAGCCACATACAGGGATTGAGCGCTGGTCTTGTTTTACCCATGCGCTCCTTACAGTGACATTTTGTTAGGTTTGTTATTCGTAGAGCTGATGTGGCTCTATCTAAATTTTTATGTTGGTATAGTAGAGTAATAGTAGTAGCAGTAGTACTTCTTATTATTAGCAATAGCAGGTGTCAGTCCGGTCTGGTTAACATGCCTACATGTCAGTATTACAGTGTTTCCACTAACAGCCAACGGTTGTTTTTGCCCCTTGCAGTCCTCAGCCCTGCAGCAGCACAGTCTGTGTAAGGACTCCAGAGCTCCAGGCCCAGCTCAGTCTTTCCTGTCCAAGCAGAGGCAGTCCACCCAGGCCAAGAGGGTGCTCTCCCCCCGGCTGCAGCCCAGGTAGGAGCCTCCAGCCGCAGGGAGAAATGTTGGAGTGCAGCCCACTCATGGGCAGCATGGAAATCACGATTGTGGAAGAAGGTTTATTTTCTGTCTTTTTTTTCCGGTGACTGAAGACTTCACTGTCTGTACTCTATTTGGTTTGCTGCTATCACCCCCTGCTGGTCAATGTTGGTACTGGAGTGACATTTAATGTAATTTAACTAAAGTAGTAAGTGTCATAGGTTACTGTTTTTATCTGTATTATAACTAAATGTGTGCTTGTCAGCATTCACGAGATTGTCTGCTCCATTCCTCATTGTATAATATCTACACATTTATTTTTGCAGGTAAGATACACTTTCCATTAGAAATAATGCAAAACAATTAATTTTGTTATTAATGTAAAACAGTTGTCTTATTTCATTCAATATTTTTTTTATTAAGTTTTTGAAAATATACAAGATGGTGCATTAGAAATCATTCTATTTACAGGGATATTTTACTAATCAAAAATCAATCAAAATAAAGTGAACAAAGAAAACTCACCCATTTTGTCTTAATTGCACCATTTTCTGTCCAAACTTTGGTTAATGCTAAAATACTGGTACAGACTTCAGTAGTAGCAAGCAACATATTCATATTCTGCATTATAGTGCAGATAACTGGAAAACCACAGTGTTTTTCTTTAAACACAGTTTGAGAAACAATTGGTTTCAGTTTCATCCCTTTAGTAGCTTTGATGTTTAGCCTAGCTTAGCACAAAGACTGAAAGTAGGGGGACACATCTAGCCTAGCTCTGCCAACAGAGCAACTCCAAAGCGCTCTCATTATGTTGTATTGTCTGTATTTAACAAACACAGAACTAAACAAAAAATCACTGGCATTGTGGTTTAAGGAGCAGCTAGCTCAATTACTAAGAAGCTAGCCTAATTATTCAGCTAGCTGCATCATGAGGTCCTGTTTCATGGTGAAGTTGTCGGCTTCATAGACTTTCACAACTCTGAACTAAAACCAGGTGACACTTGGATGCACTGGTGACTAGTTTGCTAGCTACCAAGACACAACATGTAAATAAGACACCTTTGGAGTTGGTTCTTCCTTCTTTGATGGAGGCCAATCTCCCCCTGCCTCCAGTCTCTCTGCTAAGCTAGGCTAAACTGAAACTAGCTTAGCACAAACATGTAATGTATGTGTTGGATACAGAAATTAGATTTTTTATTTTTCTTGTCAAACATTCAGTAAGACCATGAATCTTCCAAAATGTCAGTATTCATTTCCAAAAACTAACTCTCAGCTTCAAAAAGTGCTGCAGATTCAAAGTAAAAGTGGAAGCACAGTTCCATATCTATGACTAATTTCACTTGTGAAAACGTGCACTGAATCGAGCAGTATTGTTTCATACAGTCAAAAGTTCATAGGAACATCGCAGCCTATTGTCCACCTAAGACCCAGTGAGCTCTGATCCCATGCTCACACTGCGGAAACGCTGAGGTTCGTTGTAAGACGGCACTGTGAGGAAGGACATTTTGTGTCCACCAAAGGGTGGTTTGGGAATGGCGGACACACCTCTGTTCTGGTTGATAGATGGCTGGGAGCTGCAGTGCTCCAGACTGGAGTGGGCAGCTGTGTGAAACAGGAAGGCAGAGGGGTGACGGGAGGTGATGGGAATGGCGGAGGCTGGTCGAGTGGACGTCTCTCTTAAGGACTGGGGGGGGGTAGGAATCAGGGACACAGGAGCTTGGGTCTTCCCGCTTGTACTCTCTGCTTTCCCTCTTTCCTCCCTCATCTGCCACTCTTCATCACTCTTTCCCTCCACTCCACTCAACTCCTTCTTGTCACTGGCGGCAGGGTGCCCTCCTCGCCTCTCCTGCTCCGCCCCAAACTGAATCTCCAGCAGAGGCGTTCTGGTGCTCTTCTCCTCCCCGAAACTGCACGTGGTGCTCTGGGTTTCCTGCCCCAGCCCTGAAGGCAGAGACCCGCCTTTACCTATTTTACAACTGTCATCGTCATCATCATCACTGGTGCATTGGTCAATGCTGGGGGAGTGGCGTAGCCTCTGGAGTTGTGCTGAGGTGCGGCGAAGAGCCCCTCCCATGAGGCCAGTAGGTGAGGGGGCCACGTTGAGTAGGCGGTTGAAGAGGGCCATGTTGGGGTGATGACTGCCTGACTCCTCCAGATTCTCAGCAATGTCTTCCAGAGGCTGGAAGTGCATCTCCTCTTTAGGGATCCTGTCAAGAGAGATGTCGTGGTAATTTATGTTTCATTTTCCTGAAAGTACCATACTAAAGTTGTTGTTTGAACATTTTTACTCTTTCTCAACCCTGATTACGTCACACTAGTTCTTGAATTAAGGCAGAATACTTTCACTTTCAACACCCAGATTTTCCCACCCATCGGGGGGGATTCAAACGGAAAGTGTCAAGGTCACAAATTGAGCACATGTAGAATGAGAAGGTAAAACCCAGACACTCACGCCATGTCAAAAGTAGACCCCTGGAAGGAGGGTTTGCGGAGGACAAAGAGAGTGGCGGCGGTGTAGGGAGGTCTGGGGTTGGAGTCATTCCAGTAGCGGTCTCTCTCCATCATGGGCAGATCTCCATACATCTCGTCCACAGCCATCATGGACACCTGCAGGGCAAAATGCAGACACACACACACTGGTAAAGTATTCACAGTAAAGAGCAGAGGACAAGTCCCATTACAGTTAGATATGACGGTAAAGTTAAAATGAGAAATCAAGGTTGAGCAGCATCTAGTAATATAGCCTCCGTTTTCCCACGTGGGATTGCAAAATGTCAGCCAGAACAGATACAGTATGTTAAAGGTGAGTGTTTTCGGCAACACATGAGAGGGTATATTATAGAGAATACTTTAAAGTTAGGTGTGACAAAGTGAAAAAGCGTTAACGTCTGGAAACCTGGAAGTTTCTGTCTATCAGCCAGTTGGTCTCAAAGTCATCATCATCTTCTCCAAAAGGGTTGATCAGCTGCTCTGCAACCTTCAGGACATGACAGAAAATGTAACAAGCTAACTACACGAATCATTGATACTGTTTTATCTTTTTATTGTGCTCACATATCAAAACATATGATATGTGACCCTCTTTCTGACCTTGAGCCACCCAGCATAAAAGAAGAACTGTAGCAGGGTGAAGATGGGCACGTAGAGGTCGAGATCATGACCTGGATAGCCTTGACTGGGGTCCAGGAACTGGCGACCAATCAGACACACCAGGAAAAAGCTGTACACTGCCAAAGTCACCACCTGTGGGAAACACAGAGGTAATTGGTCACATGTTACGCTCGTCTTTCAAATCCTCCCTTTGAAATGACCATTTTTCATTCATATTTTTAATTATCTATTCCACAGCTTTTTGCGCAGACAGCAAGCTGCAGTCCAAGTTTCTTAGATCTAAATGAGACTGTTTCAAGATGAGAACAACATTTGTGCATTTTATTTTATTTTTTTTAAAGTGATTGAAAAAACATATAAATAACCTTATTTTATGGTATGTAATGCAAGAAGTTAGTAAAGAATAACTTTGTAATGTCGCTCATTGCTTTTTAAGTGTTAAATAGTTATTTTCTATAGTAGTTATAGTTATATAGTTTTAATCTTAATAAGAGTATTTCATTCAGGTGTGCCAGTATCAGGGCCCAGGTGTTATGCACGCTGGCTCTTTACTGGGACAATTAAATGAAACAGTAATGTCATTAGTTACATCTGTGCTTTTCCTGCTAGGACAAGTCAAATGCCTGCTGTGAAAAAGGTCTCCCTAATAGAGTTGATCTGTTAGACAGGACTACAGAAGTTGACAGATTTATATCACGGTTGCAGAAATAGCCCTATTTATTTTTATTATAGACAATGTAAGTTGGTTGGCCATTCTTGGATGGGTATGAAATTCTCCTATTTTCACTCTTTTTCACAGCAGACATTTTGACTTGCTATAGTAGGAAAATAAATACAGTTCAAATAAAGTACTTCTACAGGACCAATGAAGGAAAACTGACTAAACGTTAGACAAAAGCCTCAAGAAAAAAACATCTTGTGTGCATTGTTGCATGAAAACCAGAGTTCAATTAAAGATGTGAGTATGGTCAAATTAGGTGCATATAGCAGTGTCAAAATCATGCAACACCCCCAGCAGCAGAGCAGGTACCTGAGTGTAGACTAGGGGAACACTGATCATGTCGTAATGAAACAGCATGCTGCACCTCCCTCTGAACGCATTCAGCTCCTGTTCAAAGAGAGAGACTTACTGAGGTTACAGCATTTATCCTGATTCTTCTGTCTTTATGTCTGTGTGAATATACACAAGAACTGTAGTCCACATCATCAGTGGGCCTGTGTAATGGTATGCATGTGTGTGTGTATAATGCTGCACCTCCAGCAGTAGTTTGAGGGTGTGATCGTCTTTGATCCTGCCCTCGCAGCGGGCCACAGCCGCCAGGTTGGTGAACCAAACGCAGGGGATCCAGTATTTGTTATAAGGAGAGTGGAGACCCTCGAACTTCTTCCGCTCCTCTCTTGACATGAATCCTGCACAAACAGCAGACCAAAATGTCACGCCTCAGATTCATTTACTCCTAATGTAAAATTTGTCTGGGAGGAATACAGGATGAGGGATCAGTATTCTGTATGATTTAGCCTGAGGTTGCCTGAACTTTTCTGAGTCTGATTTCCAAGCAAGTCATTACATTGTGAGTGAGAACTAATTTAATGTGTCAAGAAAAGATACTTGAAGAAAATAGCTTGTTAAAATATATCATTACTGACAGTTGTTACAACTCTTCAAATCAAACTTTGATGCCACCAAAAGTTGCCACACAGTTAATTTAGAGAACAGTGAGGAGAGGATTGCTACAGCAGTGTCTCACGATATTGTATCAGACTTATGATAAACGTTTTTCTATCACCAGGGAATGTCAGGATGTGCCTGTCCTTGTGATTTCTCCTGCTCTCACTGGTGTAGAGAACGTACAGGAGAGGAAACAAAACACTCACACCATGACGTGAGTATGTGACTGATCACATCACTCCATCTACAACACTTCCTGAGCGGGAGAAAAGTTAGTCCTACTAAAAAAGTGGCTGTATTGTGTATTTGCACAGACAGCAAAGAGCATTTTTCACAATTCATTTCAAGTTTTGTTCTTTTAAAACTTACATGGATAATTCTATAAGCTCATACCTAACTCGCTGCAAAATCAGAGTGGGTGTTGTTGGCGGAGGATGGACCCCACCACCCCTGTCCTTGTATATACTCACCAGCCTCCACCACGTGGTCCATGGTGGGGAAACGTTTGAATACAGCCGTGCTGACAGAGCGGAGGATGAGCAGGGCCGAGAGACTGGCGTAACGCATCATGGTTCGTCTCAGCAGGCGGCCTCGCTCGTCGCTCCCCTGGAGGCCCCCCGACAGTATGCACATGAGCCTGTCAGGGAGCGGGATGCTGGTGTACTGGCTCCACCACCGGTTCACCACGAGGGTCACATAGAAACCTGCAAACAGCAGTGGAGAGGAGACACAGGTGGTTACTCTGGAGACACAGTTTAGACACTGAAGGCGTTTTTTTGTCAAAATTTCAAGTACTGTCCTCTGGGTTCCCTAGTGGAGTCCAGGGTCCCCAGCAAAATAAAAATTAGTTTTGGCTTTACTGTAATTTCTGCTATGGAGTCCAACTGATACATCAGAGAGCCAATATTGTCATATAATCTTGACTTATCACATACTGTATATGTAAGCTTTAGCAAGTATTTTAGCTGATGTACGTGCACAAAGGGAAAAAGAAAAGTAAATAAATAAACTTGCAATACATAATGCAGAAAATAGACTGTAAGTTGGTATCACATCTCTTTTGAGGAATCCTTGCTAAAATGCATATTCATTGAAATGTTGCCCAGCACATTTTAAATTATGTTTTTTGCTGTCCCAAATTTCAGTATTGCCACGAACCCTTTCCACAATCAGTTAGGCCCCAAATTTGTCAAAATCAGACAATCAATATTCTAATTATTAAATCAGAATGTTCAAATCAAACAAAGGTCTTGAGGTCAAGAGCTGAGGGTCCTTGGCATGTAAAACCTATAAGAAGTTGTCATGTAAATTTCTTTACGTGTTATTTAGCAAATCGTACCCGTCTTGAGTCCCAAAATCAAAGATGCAAACATCACACTGAACAAAGGTCCGGGAAATACTGTAGCTCAGATTCTGCCCCCTCTTCTGTTATCCTAAAGTTCACAAGAACACCATTAGTGCTTACCCAGTACAAAGGACATAGGGATGAGGCTGGCATAGTGGTTGCAGTAAATGGCCAGCTTTTCAAAATACCTCTTCTGGTCATCATACAGGAAATATCTAAAAGGGTGAAAAGAGATGCATAGTCATTTGTGAATCAAAGCAATGATGAATGTGTCAGCAGCTAATGTGTCCTACAGCTGTCCTTTCTGCCTTACCTGTAAGTGATGCTGATGGCGGTATACATGGCAAAGAAAGCCAGGAACTCTTTATATAACACCTTGTAGATGCTGCCCTTCCAGGCCAAAAGCAGCTTGGAGAAGCCGCAGAAACGGGCGTTTGCAACTCTGGCTGTGTAGGTGACCGTCATTGGTGACAGCCAGATTACAGGTCCTCAATGAAAGAGCTGCATGAAGGAAACAACCAACTTTATAATTACACCTGCAGTGGGAACAAACGTGCTCATGTAACGAGTTCAGGCGGCTCAGGCGCCATGAAGAGATGACAAAATCTCTAGTCAACTTCATTTCATTCACAGATAAAGTAAATTCTTATTACCTTTATCGAATGAAACTAAGTGAACGGACTATTAAGTTATTTATCATGTATTTTGTCTTGAAATAATGTCTCCTTACCTTTTGTAGCGTTTTTTTCTTGATGAATGTGCCAATTGCTCAGCGCATCTCTGTGCGTAATTGGCACCACTGGAGAAGTGAATTCATATTTGCGCCTAACAGCATAGTCTTCTCTGTGCTTACCAGTGGTGTTTCTTCAAAGAGCTCATAACCCTGATATCCCCTGGCGTCAGCTCGGTCAACTCGAGGCTCGCTCGGCTGCATGGCAGTAATCCTCGGAGCCTCCTCGGTGCGTCCAGTGGTCAGTGCGCCCCGGGGTAAATCCCCAAAACCAGGAGGAGGAGGAGCTCGTTAGCGCGGCCCCCGACCGGGAGAGCGCGGCTCGGTGATGGACCACAAGCGACAGGCCGCAGCGCCGGGGCACAAGGAGCGCACAGGACCGTACAGTACAGTAGGGAATTATGAAACAGGAGCAAGTGGAGCATGGCAAACTTTCGTGTTAAGTGATATGAAAACAACAACCAATTTTCCCAGTTATAGGATTGTAATTATACGTGTTGCGGCTTAAATAGGCCTATCAACAATATATACATATTACCTGCAGGATGGAGAGAAGATGCGTCTTGTTTCATTTGGTCTCATTCATCCTTTCAAACTTCAGCTTTTTCTTGGAAGAGGAAAAAAAATCCCAGTGGGGTGTAATAATCCCACTTGTTCCCAATGCAATTTCCCACCAGGACCTCTTTTTTTTTTTTTTTAAAGTAAATAATTCTTTACGACTAAACGAGTAAATGACTTGGTGGATCTATTGAGCTGTGCCTGTGATGCTCATGCAAAGTGCCCCACGTTTGTGGGGCACTTTACTTTATACTTTTACTCCACTACATTTCAGAGGTAAATATTGAACTTTTTATTACACTTAATTTATTTAACAGCTTTAGTTATTAAGTTACTTTACAGTACAATACATTGTTATAGATTAACACAGTGGTTCCCAACCTTTTTGTTACCATGAGTTCCACCAACATCTCCCGTCTAAACTCCTCTAATGGTTTAATTTAAATACATGTCTGAGGCTCTAAGAGGTATAATTCTCAAACTCTCAAATTTTTGTAGCAGAACTTTTTTTCTTTTCTTCTTCGTTAACAATCTCAACACCCCTCAGATTTATCTTGTGAGCCTTTGGAGGGGGCCCGAACCCTAGGTTGGGAACCACTGGATGAAACTAGTATATTATATAAAGTATTGACAGCTACAACAGTAAAATGCTGCTTAACCTTTGATGCATCATTATTAACAATCTAATAATAAAATATCTAATATCAGTCACAGGGCAGAACAAGTACTTTTACATTTAGCTAATATTTCTGTACTTTTACTTGTAATACTTTTACATTGTATTGACACTTTTAATTGAGTGAAAGATCTACTTCCACCACTGTGCTCATGAGGCCTACAACAATCTTAAGGAATATTTTGTGTCGTTTAGTTTTGCTGTGGCACATCTTTTCCCCTTGTAGCTTTCATTTAATAAAAGTCAGTCTCTCCTGTTTGTGGTGTGGAAGGTTAACTGAGGCTTCATGCTCTGTCAGAGGAAACCTGCAGTCTAGTCGGTTAATGTCTGAGCGCTCTTAATGAACATTTGCTACCACCTACGTCAGTTAACAGTGTTAAATATGCAGTGCGCAAATCAAAAGAATGAACACAAAAGGCTCTCATCTGAGGCAAGTTTGTTTTAATTAACACTCGCAACATAATTTAAAGAAAATCTATAGAAAACAGATTCTTATTGACTCAAAAGCATTCAGTGACAGAGCAGTTAATTATGCTTTTCCTCGAGGATGCATTAACCTCTCATTTATATCTTTCTGTTGGAAAACAATGAAGCATCAGGTGAGCCAGGGTCCAATATTCAATCACCAGTGCAAAGATGCTTTGATTCTACTTTAACAAGTCACCATTAATTTGTTCAACATTCAATATATTTTGAATTAACAATGACCTAAATAAGGCTACAAATGTATTTCAATAGTGTTCCCATATAGTCCTCAGTAAACAGGATGGACACTAAATGTTTGACAAAGTGTTAAATAAGTTGTATGAGCACTGTATGGGAAGCTGGGATCGGGAGTTCAGCTGCGTCAATAATACAGCCATTCAAACATTAAGCGTCTCATCACACACTTCGCCTTTGAATCTCAAAACTGGTGCTGTCTCCAACCACATACCACCTGAAGTGGTGGTGGCCTAAAATATTTAACAGGCCATAAAGACTGTCCATTTCAAACAATAACAGCCATTTACGGATATAAAGCTCCCAATATGACTTGATTCACAATCTCAGTGACGTTAACTGCATTTACACCAGGATCACATGGCGAGGTGAGGTCTAATGATTTGACAGACGGTAAAAGACACTACAGACTGCTCTGGTTCTTTTTTACAATAACAAGGTTGGTCTTGGTCAAGTACAAAAATTACTTAAGACCACAGATCATATTGGGGTTTTTTTAGTTTTTTTAAAGGTAACTCTTTTTTCATCGCCCTGCCGTCACCCTGAATCTGAAGAAATTCTGATGTAAATTCCAGACGCGTGAGAGATGAATGTGTGTGAAATTTTAGTCAAAAGTCAAACTGGAGAACAGACAGCCACCGAACCACACACAATAAACATCAAGCATTTGAAAACCATTTTATCCTGGAATACGCTGCACCGTCACTGGAAACACTTTCACCACTGAGGCTGGACACTGCGCAGGATGGAGAAGGAGGGGACGTTTGTTTTGTAGAGAAAAAGTTAAATGCTTCGAGTACAACTGCCACACAGAGGATACGAAGGAAAGAGAAGGTGGACAGAGTAAGGCAGCACAAATCTGTACCATCTTATCTCTCTGACAATATAGCAGGTTATGCATGTGTGTGTTTGTGATTTCATCAGCTCCCCTTCAATAAAGTGGCGTGTCTCGCTGTAGCAGTGCTCTGCTTTGGATGACGGGCTGAGGACTCAGTGGATCAACTTGAGGCTGTTACTGCGGGGTTTGAGGCTGGGGGGGGGGGGCTCAGAGGAGGTGAGTTCAGATTGTAAAGGTGTGGACTGTAGGAGGGAGTGGGGAGGTCCTGCAGGGAGGGAGATCACTTATTTGGGGGTTTGTAGGGTTCCAGAAGTTGCTTTGAGAACGTGTTGACCTTGTCGGCACCTCGGACTTCGTGGGGCAGCAGCGGTAACTTGACTATGTGGAAATCTTCATAAAGGTCCTCCATCTGTAGGGAGAAGACAGACCTTTAATGAGGACAACGACATGTGACACTGGATGCAAACAATGCAGCTGTATTGTCACGACCCCAAAACAAACTACTGACTCGTACCTGGTCTAAATACTTGGACTGAATTTTATGGCGGGCTTCACACATTTTACACGGCCTCTCCGAGTCAGGGAAAACGAGTTGGTTGACGATGATGTTGTGTGTGTCGATGCGGCACTTGGCCAGCTCCTGGATCAGCCGTTCCGTCTCATACAGGGAGAGGAACTCGGCGATACACACACAGATGAAGGTGGTCTGTTCCTGATGGATGTGAGGGAGAAGAGTTACAACACATATACAGAAAGCTTTTAATACGACCAGTTCAAGTTTTTGTTCTTGAACTGTTTAAATTGTATTACCTACAGAAATACGAAATCAACAGTGGAACATACAGCACAATGGAGCTGCAATCAGAGGAACAGATGCAATAGAACTAAGGTGTCTGCATAATGCCTGAAGCAGTCTATTTAAGAAGAGTAGCTATTATTGGAGAAAAGGTGTTTAACAGTAGTTTAGTTGCAACACAGCCATGCTGTATAGACACATACAGTGAAGAGATGTCGGTATGTCCACAGCAAGGAAATGGCTTTGGTTTGATCACAAAATGCTAAATTTGTCTACCGATACTGAAAAGGATAAACGTGTCCTTTCTTCCACCTGCTTCATGTTATCTTCACCATCAACAATCACAAATGGCACCCAAACCAATCACAGCTCTTGGGGTCTCAAATAGGCGTTTTCAGACCAAACAGTTCTGGGGACTCCACGAGAAGAACTGTCCACTGGGGAGCTCCCCCGAGGACTACATGTCTTCAAGTGCTTTTATTCTGATTGCATTCGCTAATAGAAACGAAAGTGATGTAAGCCAGACGGCGGTTAGTATAGCAACATCACTCACGTCACACATTTTAATATTTTGCTTTGACGAGTCAAAATCGTGTTGTATTTCCCCTGTCGCATAATACGCTCAATATAGACCTGGACCGTTGATCCATTTTTTGAGGCTACCGTTACGAGATGTGTTCGACCAATCAACGTACACTGAAGTCACTTAATACGTCTTGTGGTGGGAGAGTACCTACTCTGAAGTAGGAGCTAAAAAGGTCCCTCAAAAAACTACGATCATTCCCAGTTCTTAGAGTGCAAACAATGAAAAAGGGGAGGGGTCCTCCAACTGTTCTTAGAACTATGGTAAAGTTCCTCTGGTCTGAAAAAGCCTAATGTAAGCTCTGTTAGGTTTTGGTGGGAGCCACTAAAGAGCGACAGAGCCTCTGCGTGTAGATACAGAAACATAACTAAGTGCAGTGCAAAAACTCAAACAATGGCACGGTAACACGTATTATCATGTACTAACAGAAATGTGCTCGGGTTATAACTGCAACCAGAGTGACTTACGGGATCTTTGAACTGCTCACTGACTGAGCGGATGACTGGCAGGGTCTCTTCTAGCTTAGAGGCCAGCTGGTCTGCATTCATGTCACCCAGCCCGAGCATGTTACACATCTACAAGAAGAAGAGAGAAATGTGTTAATATGATATTTGCATCACCTTTACTTCAAGTTCAACAGTAAATGACTACAATTAATGAGCGACTGGATCTGCTCGTCCCTCCTCACCTGGGAGATGAAAGGGCTGATCTGGTTCTTTATCTGCATGAGGCGGCCCAGACCACGCTCCACAATGGTGGGAAAGTTGAGCAGCCGCAGTGTGTGACCGGTAGGGGCAGTGTCAAAGACCACCACTGAGAAGTTCATTCCTTTCACTAACCTGAGGCACGGGCAGACAGTAGTGCTGAGTTAGCATAACACCACTTCTTTATGAGCTCAGTCACACTACTGTGAAAGTTACATGCAACTCTGGGTCAGCAGTACTTGAAAAAGTGTGTCTTACCTCATGACCTCCGCATAGCTCATGGCCTCATCGATGCCAGGGAAGGCGCTCATGGCCTCCTGCATCATCTTCTTACCCATGCTGAGCATGTTGTCCTCCTCGAAGAACTCATCAGGCAGCTCTGCCACACCCAGGCTTGGGTCAATCTCCTGCACTCACACAAACACAAATAATCGGCTGAGGGCCTGGGTAACTGCAAATGATTTTAGGGCCTCCAGCAATTCCGTTTGTTACACAATGATGGTTTGTGCTCGAGACCCAGAAGTGGAACAGACTATCATCATGATACTGAAGAGATAGTGACCTCATGCGCTACGTTTAATGTTTCCCAAAAACAGCATAAATAAACCTCTTTAACAATTGTAGCTGTGTTTCTATCCACTTGTCAAACTCATTTTAGGAGACTTTTGAAATGCTGCAAAAAGTCAAATGTGAATTAGATGTGACATTTTGACATGTCACAGTAATAAAGGACCGGTGTAAATAACAAAATGAATGATGTTCTGAATTTAATTTAGCTGCTTCAGCTTCTGGGACACCTGAAGAGAACGCAGCCATCGTTAATGTTATTAGTAACACCTGTGTTTTTCTGCTGTGACAAGTCAATATGTATTTTGGAACAGGTGAAAACAGTCTCAGCTCTATTTCTATTATCAGAAAAGAAAAATTCTCCAAACAATGTGACTTACCATCGCAAAGAGGTTGTCATATCCCTTAACCTTCGTAGGAACCTTTGAGAACTTTTGGTCAAAAGCATCAGAGATGTTATGAGCGGGATCGGTGGAGATGATGAGGACACTCTCCCTGACAGCAGCGAGCTGGACAGCCAAACTACAGCTAGAAAAATGACACAGGAGAGGTTTGTACAGAAAGAGGTGGGCAGCCAGGACAGAGAAGAGCACCTCATGTAAGCAACACTTCTTCCATGTAGAGCTGGGCAGTATGTTTATATATGTAGTATGAATAACAAAGTTTCACTGAAAATAGTATGGGTCTTTTCCTGGTCTTAAAAGCTGCATTAACTTTGCAAGTTAAGTGATGTAGTTTCTGGGCTTGAATGTAATGTATGCCTCTAACTGCGTGGCCGTCAGATCCACAGGCGATTGATTCTTAAACCTTTGTGTGCGTAAATATCGTCTGCAAAAACTAATTGTCATAGCCCAAAAGTAATGGCACACTAACGTTATCAACCAGGTTAAAATATGATATTTGACTTTGTGGGAGTTACCCAGAAACGTGTCAGCTATTAGGCAAACCTGACAGCTAACGCTAGCTAGCTAGTGTATTCTTTAACGCCGGGTAAAGTTAGTTGTCCATTAGCTTAGTTAGAAGCTAACACCAAGTTACCCATTGAATAAACACAGGTTAGAAGGTTCTCTTGTTAAATGAGGAAAGAACAAGCAGACTGTCGGTGTGATCCTGCACCGTGGTTGTCAATTAAAAAAAAAAAAAAAAAATGAATACATTTGGCTAACGTTAGCTAGTGACAGTGCTCGACAGCATTCGGCATGCGTTAACGCAAAGTTAGCTTAGCATAACCGATTTAAAATATAACGTAGAGATATTTTAATGCTAGCACGTCTTAAGCTAGTAAGCTAACGCGCATTAGATTCTTGTTATGGACATATAACACATCTTATTCGTTGACTGAGATTGAGCCGCGGCTAATCTATGATAGCTAACGTTATGTTAGCTAGCGACCTAGGCTCTAGAGTAAATATCAGCCGGCTACTGAGCATTTCCCTTCAACTTACCTACATGTCGTTTTACCAACACCACCCTTTCCACCCACAAATATCCACTTCAAAGATTTCTGCTCAATGATATTCTTCAGTGTTGGTTCTAACGGCTCCACATCAGGCGCATCTTCAAATTCGTCTTCCAATGAAGCTGCCATCTTGTCTGTGTACAATCTAACGTACAGCTCAGGTGGGCTGCACCGACACTGCTGCCTTCACCGCTCCTCGGACAAACTCTAATTACAGTCTATGTATATGGGGTGAGATTGAAATACTGACCAAAAGTCATTATATGGTAGATGTGGGAGTATGTTTATTATCAAAGTGATGTCAGATTTCCCCCATAGATATACTCAGACATTACCAATAGGAGTGGGGCCAGAATGGGTAGCAAAGTTGCTGGAGGAGGCTTACCTTTTTCTACAAGAAAATATTATCTTCAAACGTACAGAAACACATTCACAACTTGATCAGGAGAAAAATATTTTTACTTCAGGTGGTGAAATTGTTTTTTTAAGTTTTCATTTATTCCAAACACAGCTCACAAATAAAAGGAGAAACACAACACAATTATTTTAATTAATTAATTCATTAGTTTTAATAGGATGTCATTCATCATGTAAATCCATAATGATTAAATAGACATCATCTTAACTTCAGCCAGTTGCTTTATTCATGTAATATGAGAAAGACAGCAGATACAGTACGACTTGAATGCGCTACTATTCACACCAGCTTTCTGTGTATTAAACCCAGGATCTCCCATCTGTGATGGACACTATTTTCTTCAGCATCCCATTTTCTGCAGTTAAACATCTTTAGTTGCTTGTATGCCATTATTAGAAATACAAAAGGAAACCAGTCATGTTGCAAAAATAAATGTGTCATCGCACTCTCAGAATGGCCCACCAGTATACCAATTTCTCAATTTTGTATTTTAGGTTAACATTGTAATGTTTATTTGATGTAAAACATAAAATTGTAGTACCACCGTGCTAATTGTGGAAAAAAGAGAGGTGAAAAGTCTGCAGTGTACTGAAACCACTGCTGAAAACACAAACTAATTTCCTACACTATAAGGATGTGGCATAACTCACAAGAAACATGGGACCACAGAGCTGTACCAACTGACAGTTTACTATTACTGATACCAGACATTTACTTGACTGTTAGAGAGGAGCTGCTGATTGGACTGTCAACTCCTTGGTTGTCAATCAGAGTGTCTCAGGAAAAGAGCATCATTGCTAAAAAAACATTCACAGATAAATAATTTAACAATTTATCAGGAGAAAATATTTTTAATAAATTCTGCTTAAAGCCAGTAACATTAAGGTACATTAAATGATTTACTGAGTGGTTAAAAGCAGCTATATGATTAGGTTTGGAAAATCAATCAACACAATTTAGATTTAATCAATAACATCAACAATGACAGTATAAAATATATATATATATGCATATAGAAACCCAGCTGAAGATGAGGATTGAAAATCTTCAGCCCTGTTGAGAAAAACATTCATTGACATGAGCATGTACATGCTGTGACCACAGGATAAGGCACTTGCCTCCATATACACCTTTTCATCCCCATCGCAGTGCTGCCATCAGACCTGTCAGCTTTAATCCTTCTAGACCCGTCACCTCCCTCTCCGATTTCTAAGCAGTGCCAAGACAGAATCTTTATGTGAATTGTCTGAGCTCGCACACACTCCATCCCACCAGGAAAGGAGCAACTTCGCACTCCACCTGATCTTTCACAATCAGTCTGCCGCAGCCAACGTGGCCAGAAAGCAGGACCCAGATCCATCCATTGGTAGCTTAAATCACAAGTGGCCAAGCGCACTAACCAGTCTCTGACTGAACTGGCAACATGTGAGGGCAGAGAACCGAGGTCCAGATCTGCAGCTTCCTTCTCCAGCTTCTGCTGATGTTTTGCTGCAGCCTCTCTCAGCTGTGGAGAAGCACTCAAGTTAAACTTCTTCCTGTAGTTGGGTAATTGACCATCACCGTGACCCCCAGAGGCTTCAGACGGCTGCTCTATGGACATCCAAAACAGGTCAAAACTGGATCCGAGAAGACGCAGGAGGCGAGAAGGGTGGTGATGTCTGGGTTTGGGCATGTAGTGGTAGTCTTCAGCGTTTGTCAGCAGGGTGTACGGGCGGATTGGCTGCGAGTGGGACGGTAGACTGGCTCTCAGCTGGAGAAACGGTGAATCCCAGCCTGTTTTGTACTGGTCTTGAACAACAGTGACATTTGGAAGCAGACTCTGGGTTGAAGTGTTTGAAGCAAATGCTGCAGATCCACATAGAAGGACAGACAGAGGAATCCAGTAGAGACAGATTCCACAGTTGAACTGTCTAGGCATTGTCTTGGGTGTGGATGGTAGAACAGAAGAATGAGAAACTGCTCCTTTTCCTTTTCACCCGTTCAGTTGTGGGTTCTCCGCTGGGTGCTTCAGGGACTCCGTGTACCCAACACCAGACATCCTTGAGCTCTTAATCAACAACATACTGAAATGAGTGCCTTATCACACAAATGGCAGCCACATTATTGAGTATGGCCAGAGCACACCTGAGCTCCCACTTCTTATTCAAGGATCTGGTGTTTTGACTAACTTCAATGCAAACATACGGGACAAATCTGAGAAGCTTTACTGTTGATTAACCAGATTTACTACAATTTTAACAGATTACTATGCGTGCTGAATTCAAGTAAAGACAGTAACTGAGCTGTCATCAAGGAGACATTGGTATGAGATGACAAAGTAGTTCTACATATTTCACAGCAAGCATGAAACAAGAAAAAAAGTATAATTTGACCTCAATTTGGTGAAGCTATATCAGCGACCTCAGACAAGATCTTCAAAAATAACAGCTCTCTCACACAAGGATTGCATTTAGCTCAGTTAGAAAATGAACTTTAGTAAATTCCCTTCATGGTTGGATAATGACGTAACAGAAAATATTTAAAAGAGGACAGATGCAACGTGTTTGCAGGACAATGTCCAATTTATTCTCATTTACACGAAATCAGCTGTCTGGGTCAAAGGCACACAGTGGCATAATATCAAATATATTTTCAACATTATACTTAACTGTAAACACTTCTAATTTATGTTTTTGTTTACATCAACATCATACATTTCATAAATACAGTCACATAAAGTTCTTTATACTTACATAAAGATAAACATTCATCATTAACTAGGAAATACTGCATTTATGCAATGAGTTGATTAGGCATCAGCTCTGTAGTGTGTGTGTGTGTGTGTGTGTGTGTGTGTGTGTGTGTGTGTGTGTGTGTGTGTGTGTGTTTTCAGAGAAAACCTGACTTGGCACAGCATGTGAGAGATTGTAGGTCTATTTCAATGTGATGGCGTGTGTATTTTGACCTTTGCATCTTCTCTTGTTTGTCGTCAAACTCAAAGTGAAAAGAGCTGGTCATGTGATCTGTCCTGTTGCCGGGTAGATTGTGGCGGCTGTCTGGATGTGGAGGGTGGCACGCTGGTAACTTCCTGGGTGCTGTGGTCGGCTGCCTTCGCCCGATCTTCCAGAAACTTTTCAAACTCTATCAAACAAGACAGTTACAGTTAGAGGTGCGCGTGAACACATGAACGCACAGGAAGTAAGCAAGAATTAAGAAACATTATTTTTGCACTTAAATGGCAGCAATGAACCGGTGGAGAGAAAAACATACCTTCACTGGACACTCCCTCGCTAACTGAAGACTGGTCCACCTGCATTTCCAAACACAATAAAACACAAAGATCCTATCATACTTTATCACACATCATATTTTTTTTATTTCAAAAGAAGAGAAAGACATGCTTTCTCTTACCGTATCACAAGATAACCACTTGTCAATATCGTTATGCACAGAGTTTTTCGCTGGTGGCACCTAAGAGGAAAAGTAATCAAGAGAGGGATAAGGTGACTGTGTTTTAGCTATATTTACACGATTAGCAGCACTATACTTTGTACTATTATTTCACAGGAAATATTTTGTTCAAATCCATTTCTATGTTTCGGTGGTATACACACCCCTCCTGTGACCTGCAACCTCGTATCCAGAGCTCCAGCGAGGCCCTCCACAGCTCCTGGGTCCTCATACCTGACACTGGAGATAGGATAATGTAATGTAGGCTATATTAATCCAGTCTAACAGTAAAAACGTGGTTATTTCCAGCTTTAACAGAGCATACAGATAAATAGTTTATTGAAGATAAAATGTGTAGGAACTGATCATTATAGATAATCATAACAGTGATGTAGAGGGACAAGCAGCTCTCCTTTCTTTTAAAGATCGAACCGTGGATGTTGCAAGTATGTGGCATGCGCTGTAACCATTACGCTATGCGAGGCACCCCAGACCAGCAGTCTTTTACTTCTTATTGAGAAAGGACCTTTTTGTTTGTGATGCAATTTTGTTGGATTGTTTGAAAATCCAAATTGCCAACTGAAAACCAAATTTGAAACAAAATTGAAAAATAAAATTAACTTAAAAGTAACTTCAGGCTTACCAGTCAGATTGTAAATTAATCTAACTACAATTTTTTTTACTTCAGTAATATCTTACATTAATCACATTAGTCACAGATTGCAGATATCTAATGTTAACCTAGTTACAGCTTGCCCTAAGGCAGGTTAAAGTCACCCCAATGATGTGGCGCTTTCACTTATAGTCAGTACTGCACACAAATAAAAAACACGACACACCACACATGGCGCGAGTGCATGTATCATGATATAATGTGTCTTTCTGTCACCAGCTAGCACCACTCACCCTTTCCTCTGCTCAGCCAGGGAGCTGCCTCTCGTCTGGGCAAACATGTCAAACTCCTCCTCTTCTGCAAGACAGAGGGTTAACTCACAGCTGAATGAAAAACAACTCCCTCCATCTTGGTATCTAAATTCCTATAGCAACACCTATTTCATAATTACACCACAAACATTAATAAAATACTATATTTTTATACCAAAATGTCATTATTTGTAATTTATGGAAACAATATATTTTCCTAATAATACCAGCACAAAGGATTAATCAATGACACATGCTAACAGTGCCTTTTTGGGATTCGCCATGTTAGCCATGGCAATGTTTGTTATTGTGCAGCCCTTTATTCTTTTTGCCCATGTGATGTTCAGCCACAACATCCTGTTTTCTAGCCGAAATACACCAAATTACAAAAGTAAGAATGTTATATACGCATGGATTTGGTGTTGCAAAAGAGTGCACGCATGAAGCAGAAGTCATACAAAGTTTACTCACTGTGGTCGGGTGATTGCCGTTGATTTTCCCAGGTGCTGACTGCTGGTTGGCTGGTTGCTGTGATGACAGCAGGTTGGCTGAGAGTTGAAGGCTTAGGGCTGAGGTCGATGAGGCTTGTGGTGGTAGTCTGCTAGAGTGAGGACACAACATAGTGAGTGTCACCTAGTGAGTGAGTATATTCTTTTAGCAGAAATGAAGAGGAAAAACCTTTACAAGACGAGTCAAGATCTTTCTTACCGGTTGAGAATTTGTCATTTGTGCCTTGTTCAGTCTGTCAAACCTAAAACACAATTACAATACAATTAGTATAAAATTAGCCACAAGTAAGATACATAACGCACTCTTGAAACTCACATTTTCTTATAAAGATAATCCAAAACACAAAGCTAGGATGCAGCGCACCTCTCATAGCGGATGAAGGCGTTGTTGAGGTCATCGTTGACCACGAGAAGCTCTTCAATAAACCCTTCGTCCAGCAGCTGCGGGATGAGCTCTACCACTCGAGTCTGCATGCGCTTACACACCGAGTACAGCTGCTGCTTGGACAGAGGAGGACAGAGAGATTAATTCATTCTCATCGCTAACGACAATCATCATAAATCTTTGATGTTAAATCCAGTCCAAGAGTTCTATAATAATCAAATGTACTTGTCTGGTGTACCCAGTTTTCTTGATCCTGCTGCATCTACTTTTACACCAATCACTGGTTTCCTACATTTTTCCCAGGATTCTTTGACAACAACATGATAGAGGGCAGTGATGATACATTTCCCTACTTTTGACTTTCCAAGTATGACCATAAAAACTCTGACAAACACACACACCTGTAGCAGCTCTGTGTCATCTTGCTGGCTCTGTCCGGGTATTAGCTCATTCAGCATTTCTGACATCACAGTGAGATTTCCTTTCACCAGCGCCAGCTCACTTCGCAGCTTCTGTTCCTGAATAAGAAACACATTTTGTTTTTGTTTTTGTTTTGTATTTAAATCACCAAAAAAATGAAGTTTCATTGCTAACTGCTAAGGTTCGAGAAATACATTGCTGTTACACTGTATGAAGGATCCATTGGCCAATATCAGATACCAGCCACATCTACATAGAACTAGCCTATAACTCCTGCAATACTGTTATATTTTAGTTATTAGCAGGAAAGGCACACGTGGAACTAATAACATTAACAATGGCTGAAGCAACTGACAATGTTATTAGTTACACCTGTACTTTGCAAGTCAAAATGTCAGCTCGGACAAGGGTCATTTTTACCCCGGTCATGTGTACCCTGTCATGGCTCGCTGCGCAGTTTGGGAACTACAGACCTGATTTAAGATGCAGTTGAACTCTAGTCAATGTTAATGGTTTAAATACTGTTCCAGAGGAGTTTCCACCCAAAACAACAATCCACATCAAGGTGTAATTATTTTGACATTTATAACATTTTGACACTGAAAATAAAATGGTCCTTTAATGTCAAAGTGAACACAAATTGATCTTGATTCTACAAATTTCACTAGCTTTGAAAAGTCGATATCAGTCAGTCCTAGTTTTCTTCACCAGCTCTGTGTGACAGGTGTTTTAGGCAGTGGTACCTGTTCTGCAGAGAGGGAGACTGGTCCCTCACTGGGCTGGGATGGAGGTGAAGTATTCTGAATGGGAACACTGGAAGATGCTTGTGGTTGTGACTGATGTGCGGGAGTGGCGACAGGAGTCGTCTCAGGGGTCCCGTTTTCCGGAATACTCTGCAAGATGAAGGCAGCAGAGACATTAGTCAGAGAGGTAGAGTGTGGGGTGAGATATCTATACATGCATTTGATTTGGTGTGTTATTTTCACTTTGTAGACAGTCTCACCCTATTTGGAGTGTGGATGGGGGACAGAGCGTCCAGGTCTGTCATGGGGAACTCCAGACCACGTCTCCTCAAGTCGTCATATACGTACACCACCCCCGCCAGGGAGGGAGAGCTACGAAACGCATCAGCCCACGACTGGGGGTGGGAGGGAGAACATATGGACGAAATATAATGAGTCAATGTTCAGTAACACAGTACACAGGCCAAAACAAAGATTACATGTGATAAGAACAAGATAATCAACAGAAAAGGAATAGTCCTTCAGCATTTACAAGCCTGACTCTATCTAATGTTATCAATTATCCTAGTCCAAGACTACACACAACTGGCTTTGACCACGTTGCATAGGAATGTTTGAAGATCAAACATTGTTCAAAGAAGAACAATAAACACTAAACATAACCCTATTGAACATGTCTGTAGCCACAATAAAGTCCAACTTAAGTTAACTTTAAACGTTGTGGGATGTCAACATGGCACTGAAATCTCACAAAACAGGTGAAGACACTGTCAAAGCCTCCAAAACAAGAATTCTAATAAATTAAATTAAATTCAGAGCAGACTAGAACTGAAATGATCAATGGAAAACTGACCTGCAACCATTTTAAATCATCAGTTCATTGTTTCAGTTCTTTTTAGCAAAAATGCCAAAAATGAATTGGTTCCAGCCTCTCAAATGTGAATATTTGCTGGTTTTCCCTCATCTTCTATGGTACTACACTTTCTGACATTTTATAGACTAATCGATTATTTAGAAAATACTATTAGATGAATCAGTAATGGAAATATTCATTAGTTGATGCCCTTGTGCAGACAGTTTCTATCGTATTTCCCTCTGTGGGAGCAACCACATACCTGTATGAGGCTGAGCACCCTGTCTTGGACGACAGTGGGGGGGTTATATTTGGGCAGAATGGAACGGACCAAAACTCCTTCAACAAACTCCTGCGATGCCACCAGAACGTGGAAGCGATGGCCACAGTTCTTCACACAGGCCTCAAGAACCTGTGTGAGACCAGAGATACAGTCCACAATATAAAAACAGGTGCAAATGTAATTCAGTCTCTGTGGTTCAAGTTGCTCCAGAATATTTTTTCTCACATTGTCTCAATACGTACACTAAGACTGTTGATTTAGCCACTTGCGTAAGCATCACACACTGAAACCATCTCCTCTAGGCCACCAGCCAATCAGGACAAGGGTCATTCTGGCCTTCAAATTGCACTCTCACACCCTGCATTCCTCAACTCGTGAAAGAATGAATATAACTTTCACATACAATGAACTACAGTACAGATGATTTACTCACAGTAAGAGCCAACATGATCTCTCTGAAGTTCTTGTTTCCTACAATTCTCTTCTTGATAGCTTTGATTGCATCTCTTGGCCTGGGAAAAATAAAAACAAATTTGCATCTGATGATCAGTTTGCTTGTTTGTCCATCTTGATATTCAAACATGAAAATAAGTAATAATTATTTACAAAAAGAAGATAAAAGGTATATGGGTATATAAGGATGAAGGCGTTCAGCATTAATAGAGGTAATGAGATAAAATCAGAGTCACTCTTCTTACTAATAACTGACTCAAGACCTTTGGGATTTTTACTGTATTTCAGACATATGCTGACATTCCTCATAGCATTACAAACCAAACAGCGAAACAACTATGAGATTGGCCTTCAACATAAGTAGTGGGTCATTCAGTCACAACTAGTTGGATGGAAATTCAAAAAGAACCGACAAAACCATAAAGGAAGTGACACAGTAAAAAGCAATACAAAAATAAAACATGGAGACCTACGTAGTGTACTAATTGGTCAGAAAGGTGGGGCAATATGCACCAGATGGGAACAGTTTGTGGCTTCTTGATGAAACCATGTTACTTATGACCCTACCCCTCGTCCGTCTCGTTGATGATGTCACATATCTCCATGTTGAGGCCCCAGTCCTCCGACTGCAGAGAGCCGCTGGTCGCTCGCTCTGTCAACAGAGAGGGAGTCAGGTGAAGTTACAGCGATATAGTAATACTGATATGGGAACAGACAAATGTCGCAATAACCAGAAGACTTTCTTCTGCAAGATAATGGGAAGTAATGCTGCTCATTTTTAGCTGGTCGCTTCAGCTGTATTTCAGAAATCCTTCTCAGTCTCTTAGTCAGTTCAGACAAAAATGTGTAGCATGATTCACAATGTTGCCCACAGTTGGATACATTCATATAGGAAATGACATCGCCACATGATCATTTCTGGGTCTGCCTTTAAAAGGTAGGACTTAAAGGTTTAAAGGTTAAAGGTTTTCTTTGTATCCATAGATCTAAAGAGGAAAGTCTACACTGCATGCACTATTAATAACTGAGGTTACATTTGTGGAAATTTGATTTCAAACCATTAGTGTTTCTATTGAAAATTAAATGTTTGTGACTACATAAGCAACAATTAACTATAAAGGGGGGAAAAACATCCATAGTCAATTAAACCTGATTTATTTGGCCACTTGGAGGCAGAGCAACAAGCTGTAAACACAACATTAACATATTATCACCTTATAAAGCTGTTGTGTTAGCAAAAAGTTGCCTGTTACACATCCAGCAGACACGGATTATTATTCATTTGGAGTTGTGTTTCTGGCCATCTGACAAATGTAAATCCAATATTCACTCTGCTTTTGGCTCCAATTTGGTCTCTGCAAACTCATATGTGACTCTTTAGCTGCTAAATGCTCCACTATGTTCATCAGGTTGTTGCTAACTTTGTCTGTTTGTCATGTGTACAGTTGGTTTTTAGAGCTTTTTTGCTTAAAATAGCTGCCTGCTGCGGCTGAAAATGGTGCAATGAAAGCAGTACGAGTGAATCAAAACGGTAAAAAAAATAAAATAGAAAGAATGAGCTGAAAGATGCTAAAACGCCTCGCAGAATTGAGCGGAATTGTAGAGTCTGGTGATAATTCACTGTGGGTTTATCACTACAAGAGACACCTTTTATATTACACATAGTCATTTGATCTATTATCCATAGGCCTAAAGGATAAAGGAAGCTGCCCCTTTACAGATCAAATCTGCTTCTTGAGGACTGTGTGGATGCAGTTGGATGGGATTTGACTGAAAATGGCTTCTTTCTAAAGCAAACAAACCCATAACTTCCATCAAATAACAACTGATGGGTTTGTAGAAATACTCGCCAACACCTTTATCCAACAAGGCCCCAAAAAAGAACACAGACAAAAATACTGAAATCGCTCATGTGAAGTACGTGGTATCCTCCAGATAATAGTGTTTTTATAGGGACTCGTTGTTTATAGTAATAAACTGATTGAGAAAATGGGTTTTTGGCTCAAACATGCATTTCCCTCCAAACTATTTAGCAATCACAGATTTCTTTACAGGCCACCCCTCGCAGGCTCCTCATAAGTCTCTAAATCTCCTTCATTCCTTTCCAACAACACTCGTCCAAACCCTGCCCCATGCCTTTCTCAATCCCATTTCACTCCCTTCCCCTCCTCCTCGCATCCACTCCCTCCCCTCCACTTCATGTGACTGTCAGCTGCTTCTGTTCTCATTCGCCTCAGAAGTAGCTGAAGCCTCTCTGACATTTATGTGTGAGAAAGTGAGTGAGAGATTTGAGGAAGGAAGGCTTGAGATGGGTGTGGAACATTTTCTCACTACTCATTACACATCTTTCCAGGCATCAACAGCTGGCCTCAAGCCTTTTGTGGATGTGCTGCTGCCTTTACAGTTTTTCATGGGTCTGACAAAAAAAAAAGCAACCGGCTGCCATTATGAGGAAATATTGCTGCCTTAAAGTAAAATGATGACATATGTTTGTTGAAGAGGACCAGTAACACTTGTGCATAAGGTGTGAAACCGTAGCTTGACAAAACACATCAATGCTTGAGGAAGTGAGAGGAAACATCCAGTGCCTCCTTAATTCGCCAAAGTAGTTGTCGCTTAACTTGCAGCAACCAATCGCACGGAAGATTGAGGGAACGAGTCCCGCCTCTGTCGCGTCATTGGCTCTAAAGACTTCTTCTGATGTTTCTGTCAAATTTGGAGTTAATTATTAAACATTTTATAATAAAAAAAACAAAATTAAAAGTGTTATTAAGTTGTTTTACGTCCCTGGCAGTTTGGTTATAAAATGCTGAAACATGTTAGTGATTAGGCTATTTAAATTAAAAGATGTCAAATTGAATCCAACGGCGAACACTTCCTAGCATTTGGTTAGTTTAAAAAGCGACTTACCGATTCTCTGACCGACGGGCGTTGAAAGGGGGTTTCCTATGAGAAACTCCATTTTCTCCCCAAGTGAAAACATCCTGGAAAATTACAAGCGTCCACTCTGTATTAAAATGATTTGGCAGCTACTGAGCTGCGTTGTTCCCTTTGCTTTCAGAGTCTTCCGCTGCCTCTGAAGCGCACGGGCTCTCTGAGTGGTCACGTGAAAACACACAGAGGCAGACAGTCGCGGGTTTAATCACATGTTCAACAATTTTCTTTTTTTCCTGATTTCTAAAGAGTTCGTCCTGCTGCTATACAGCTGAGATCAGATTATTTACATATGAAAACAAGATTAATATTGCAGGAATCTGCTGCTTGAACATGGTCCACACTAGTGAAGTTTGCTGCTGAAACAAAGTGGGATGAAACATAACTTTCCTATAGCTTCCATTGTTTCCATGTTATTAAATCGCACAATCATATTTTTTCAGTTTTTATCAGATCATTGCTGCAGCAATCATATATTTAATATCATCATTAATTTAATATAATTTATGTAAGAATCATAATCACAAATAGTGACAAAATTCACGCTTCATCTTCACCCAACGTGTTCTATGCGGTCACAGTCATAATCCCGAGAAAGAGAATAACAGCCGCTGTACATGCAGAAGTAGAGGTCGATATGAATAATATGCAGATGAGGGGTAGATATGTGTTTACTGTGGTGAGTTTCTTGAAATTTCACAACCAACATCCGAGATCAGCAGGTATTTGTAGGTGTGAAGTTCTGGCTTAGTTAGACACTTTTAAGCCAGCAGCACCACCTAGTGTCCTAAATGTAGCCTGCAGTACAACAGAGAGGGAAACTAAAAATCTAAATTTTGGTGCAGAAGGATTTTGAGTTAGTTGTTTACTGTAAATAGCAATCATAGGTTAAAAGATACTGTCTTGTATATTTTTATCTGTTAAACAGTTACCACTAGCATTACCTTTGGTAAAAATCAGAATAACATTTTTCCCACAAAATATAGTGAGTGTAGGATGAAATTGACCTCATGTCAACCTTTTTTCACTCAAGTATTTTTTGGGAATTTTGTGCCTTTATTTGAGGGTGGACAGCAGAGAGATGACAGACAATGGGGGGAGAGAGAGAAAATGTACTTAAAGTATTAAAAATAAAAGTACTCAATGCAGAAAAATGGCCCCTGTATATCTAATCTTGTATATCTAATGATATAATATTATATGCATTAATGTGTAAGCAGCATTTTACTGTTGTAGTTGGTAGAGGTGTAAAACAAAGCTACTATCTGTTTCTTTATATGTTTATGTCTGTTCATTTCTGCATTAAATTTTTAAAAAGAAGATTGTGCATGCAATTGAAGAAGGTCCAGATTAAAATACATTTTTGTTTGAAGTACTAAGAGGCTTCTTAGTATGACATGAGACTTCCTCAGATCCAAACCTGTGATATCATGGCCTCTATGGCTCTCAATACAATCACTAACCTCAGGTCTCCTTGCTCATCCTATGTAATAATCACTAATAATGCCAGTGGTTGCATCTGTCCCTGAACCAGTATCCTGTTTCTCTGGGAAATAATAATGGTGATAATGTAAAAATGGTGGTGTGGGAACAAACTACCACCAATTATTGATTTCATGTCTGAGCACACACTGTTTGTGGGATATTTTTACACACTGTATGCTAAATCAAAAGGTCAAGTCAGAAAGGTCAGGTTAGTACAGAATCAATATTAAAGTCATGATCTATAATACAGTATCATAAGGAATCAAATCAAGTCATAATCAATGTATTTACTACTGTTCTGAATCATTAAAGTCTTATTTTTTATTATTAGGTGGGCTGACTCTGGGAAATAATTGTGTATGAGATAGAGGGTTGTTATGTAATGTTGTAGATGATGTCATGGCACAGGCCTTTGGTGGACACTATTATTTCCCAGTCGAAGCAGAAATGTCATAAAAAACAGACAATGGTGTCAAGCCTAGCCGAGTCTTAGAAATGCTCAAGGTCAACGGGAGGATCCTCAATACGGAGTACAGAAGGAGGGGTGAAGAGACCGGATAAAAGCAAGAGTGCATGCTGCTAACTCGTGTTTGCTGTACCTTTGTGCTTTGACAGTAAACTCTATTCATATTTGAACTCTTTTGACTCAGCTGTATTATTTTTAATATTGAAGTGATTTTATGGTGTGGTGAAGACTCTGAAGACATCTGGCCCATCTTTGGATTTTTCCTCCCACATGTTCACAAAAAAGCTCTTTGCCATTTAAATTTTTTTTTATATTGTTCTTCCTGATTTTTAAAACACATGTCCAGCAGCAACACATGGAAAGAGATAGAACACGTTTTAACTGATCCAGTAACTCGACACATTCTTTGCTAATAAAATCAGTGAGGATGTGAAGATGAAAGCTCGTGACCTTTGACCTTTGAGTTCCTCAATTCCCTGGTCCACAGATACCCCCAGGCCTCTCTGTAGTGCTTTTATGACCGCAGTAGTAAAGTGAAAAGTGGAACTGCTATTTATTGTTTAGTCTCAGTTAACACATTTCTGAATCCCTAAGCCTTTTCAAGAACATAAAGTTACAACTTCCCCATCATCTTAAGAGGCACACAACTTCTCTCCTCTCTTTTTGCAGGCACGCGGCTCTTCTCAAAGCATTGTGGGTTCAGATTAGAAAGCCCAGAGGAATGCTGCCAGCGTCTTATCTCTTTTCTCCAGGCTGTACAACTCAGCATAATAAATGACTTAAAACCCTCACACCATTGTTCACACAATAAGAGTTCTGTATCAGGCCAATGACACTCATGTTTCCTAACAATGCATTAGCCAGCAGCACATGAAACAGCTGTATAGCAGGAAATCATGGAGAGGAAAAGTTGACTTATTAGTATGTCCAATCATGTTTGGATGAACATTTTAGAATGATTATTTAAAGGAAACATCTCTCTTTTCTCGATGTTTCCAGTGGGCTCTGCTCGTGTGGTTCAGGGGAATGTTATGCCTGAGGGAAACTTGTAGAAAACCACACACATAAGCACGTTTTAATCCAAAACTGCCACACGATAAATGGCATAACCATTTACAATTTCAGGAGACTAAGCCTGGGAAATTGCATGCACGTATGTATGAATGCACTTGTGTGCGAATGTGTGTGTGGTTGCACTGGTTGTAAATTGATCCCTCCTACTCTCGCTGGTTCGTTGTGCAGAGGAGGGGCGAGGAGGAGGAGGAGGAGGAGGAAGAGGAGGGGGGAGCCGAAGCAGGAAGGAAGGCAGGCAGAGAGGGAAGGGAGGCAGGCTGTGAATGCTAACAAGCCCCGTCGTAATCATACAGCTCCGTAGGTAGGGTTTGATAAAACGTCTTGCAATGGAGAGGAACGACGACCACTATTAAACACCTACTATGCGCCAGTGCCGCGCTTGCCCTGTGCGCGTGCAGCAGCCTCACAGTCGTCGGCACGTTTGATCATAAAAACCGTCTTTTTCAGCTGAGTGAAATGTATCGCGACTGCTCGGGATTCACATTCTGACAATGGAGATTGAAAATATCGTGGCCAACACGGTTCTCCTGAAGGCAAGGGAAGGTAAGCACCGCTGAATGGCTAAAAGAAGAAATTTAAATGTATTTTTCCCCCACCTCAACGTCATGGCCATGGACGAGCCCGAGCTTTCGGCTGTGCTCCTTGGGATTTATGCTTTCTCTGTCTCCCATCCCTGCGCAGCGCTTTGTCTCTGGGCAAAAACACCGAACATATTCCGTTGAAATCAGCTGTTTGTCCACCAACAACACACATATTTACCGGGCAGGTTAACAGAAGGCCCAGCACAGGCTGGAGATGAACAACGCAGGGAGTGTTTGCAGCATCGCGCTTAGATGGCAGCGTTGCATTAGAAGCTGTCGAGCAGTTTTTTCACACAAGCACCAGTGGTTTTGTGGATATTTACAATTTACGATGCCCATAACGGATATTTAATGGTATTCACATTACATGGAGTTGAGTGTGGACCTAGATGTAGCTGCGCAGCGGGGCTCTGTGCCTCAGTACAGCCTCTTCTTACCTGTCATTATAGGTTTCGGTGTGTTTAAAGCCCAATTAGGAATGTAAAGTGAACGTGTGGTATCATCTGACGCAGAAATATGCCACTGCATTGCCGTTTGGCTGTTGATTAGGAGCCAGTGGGAGGAAGGAATAATATTATAGTGGAGGGTTTAGATGCAGTGGGGGGGACTGAAAGAAGGCCCACCATGTAGGCTACCCCGGCGGTCCAGGCGCTGTAGCCCCGGGTGTGCACGCTGCTCAGTGGGCCGGTGATCCCGCAGCAGCTCACCTGGAGGTGGAGAAGAGGCGAGTAGCCTATCCATCTGTTTTCCAGGCGATGGCAGAGCAGAGAGGCTTCTTTGTAGCCAGCGAGTGGGCGCAGGGTGGGTGTACAACACTGGATCAGCTGCCAGAGAAGGGTAAAAAGGTGTTATTACTGCTCAACGGTTTCCACTTGTGTTTTTTTTCCTAACTCATCCAATCGGATTGGACACCAGCAGAAGGCTCCATAGCCTCAGATGATGTTGTGCAAGTTGAACCATTTTATTCGAGAGCAAAGGCGCTCTGGGGTCGTATGCGGAGCGGAGGCCTTCCCTGCTTATGGTTTGCATTATATTGGGACTGCGTTTCAGTTCAAGACTAAACGCCAAACACCGCTGTGAAATGAATTATTCACAGCGGCAGTCAATCCATTTCATAGCAGCAGCTGCTCCTTACGAGGCACCAGGCTTTCCTTTACCTGCCTTTGCAATGCGTGTTACCCTGTGAGGTTATTGTAGCCTACACTGATCGGATCTATAGGCCCAATACATGTCAGTGTCCTCAGTCTTGTATCACCAGAGGCCCCAAAAGGCCCTCACTGATAAGTGTGAGTGTATGAACCATGCAGAGAGTGGAAGGAGCCTGGTATGCCTCAATATGTGGCCCAAGTTCACCATAATATACTTAGCTTTAGTGGTAAGATTTGTGCTGAAATATTTGTTGATGAATCAGTTGGTCATTTGAGGGAAACTCAAACTGTTTTTGATAATTCCGTAATCATTTGAGTCGTTTATTAAGTTATAATACCAACCAGTTATATGAAAATATAATCAATAGATGTATCAATAAAGAAAACGGTCAGTACTTGCAGTCTTAATGAGGATTTTTGATATAGTATATTGCATGGACCCTCCTCCGCCACGTGAAACATGTTGTTTGTTATACTTCTCCCTGCTATACAATTCACTGTGTTAATTAGCACTCAGATTAAAACAGCTAATGGCTCCCAATTTATCCCTTTAAGGTGCACAGGAGACAAATTGGATTTTAATCAGTCTTTCCAGAGGTGGGGGTTTGCCGCTGTCAAAGTGTTTCAGTATGTTACTGTGACAGTTGTCAACACTGGCAGTGTCACAAGCTGTGGAGCGAACACACACATCCAGACAGAAAACATCTCCTGCGGATCAGAGGTCAGCGTCCCTTTTTATTCAGTCGTCTCTCTTTGATCACCTTCATGCTACATGGCATCAACGCCTCTGCACGCAGCAGAAGATTGCACGGAGGCCGTCTACCAGCAAGCTGAGTCAGCAAGAGTTTGCCCTGCCGGTGTGTCCTTGAGCAAGACATTAAATCAGTTGTTGTCTAACTCTCTGACCTCGCTGGGGAGATGGGAAATGACAATTTCTGAGCAATTACACATGATGCATAAACAATCATAGGTTTTGTTTGTTTGTCGATTGAGCTCTTGATTAATAATGTCACCCCACACATCTGTTAATGCCTAGAACACTTTGGAATCGGATCATAAGATGCTCATGATGTTTTACTTTTTAGTCAACTTTTATACACCTGTTGATGTGAAACTGGGTGGCCAGAATGAGAAGTGTTATGACAGGGTGTGTCCAGTCTTCCACAGTTGAAATGACACGTCAAGGGAAGTGGTTTGGTCTTGTAGAGATGACACTGCTTCTGCCACTCCCCACCCCTTCCCCTGCGAAAGTTATATGTAGATTTACAGTATTTAGATTATTCCTGTGCCTCATGGTCTGCGCTCAGACTGCAAGAGGTGACATGTTGCATGACGTGACAAGTCTTCTACAGTCAGAGGAAGTAATGGTTGTAGCATCGCTTTTGAAAGTGGTGTTTGTGAGAATACCAAGAGGATCACTTTTGGCATAGATGCAGCCCACAGTTTATGTGGATTAAGCATTAGAGTTATTTTCACCACAGCAGTTTGATTTTACATGGTCTCATACAGTATAACATCAGAAGTATCTCATCAGGAGTCTAAACCCTTTTCACATTCAGTAGTACCTCCTACCCATATTCAATATTTACCTATAAATTGCAGAATCTGACTGATACATTGGAGGGTCTGTGTTGGCGGCTAACATTGTTTTATCACAGTCTGTAGTGGTGCATATATTTGCACACGTACTCATAGAAAACATGTAGTACATAATGCAGTTAAAAGCACTTGAAATCATTTAGAAACAGTGTTATCATAGTTTGTCCTGCAGACTCCACTGTTTACAATACTTTGCAGCACCTGAGTTGGCAGAGCACCCTGTCATAGCGGAGCAGATGGTGGTGTGAAGTCTGTTGAGAAACATTATGTTTACTCTTCAGCTGTAAAATATCCTGCCTCCATTACTCGTATTTGTCAGTGCTCTTTAGCAACCGGATTGGAGGGTGCTTTCGATCAATTTCACATAAAAATATGGTTTATATGAAACAGGAAACAATTGTTGAGACAAACATGTGTTTCTTCTTGTAGCCGAATATACAGTTGTATCTCAATTGGGAAGCAAGCTGTGCTGAATGGCCACTGGAGAATTTATGACACATATTTTCCTCTTTTTCAGACCTAAAAAGTCAACGGACGCTAACCCTAATCTCAATTATGATGCTGTAACATTGCGGAATTTAACTATGTTTTTTTACTTTACAGTGGGGCTTCTGTACGACATGTCTGCGTTATATGATCTGCTGAAAGATAATGTCAAACTCTTAAAGTATTAGCACTTACTGTGTTACTGTACTAGAGCTGCAACGATTAGTCGATTAATCGATTAGTCGATCAAACGAAAATTCATTTTTCAAGCAAAAATGTCTAAGGTTTGCTGGTTCCAGCTTCTTAAATATAAGGATTTGTTGCTTTTCTTTGTCATTTATGATAGTAAATGAAGAGTCTTTGGGTTTTGGACTGTTGGTTAGACAAAAGAAGTAATTTGAAGACATCACTTTGGGCTCTGGGAATTTTTTTTTTTTTTACATTTTATAGACTAAACGATTAATCGACTAATCGTGAAAATAATCAGCAGATTAATCAATAATGAAAATAATTGTGAGTCGCAGCCCTATACTGCACACTGCTTTGTTTTGAGTGAAGATGTACCACATAGGCAAGAAGAAGATCTGGGTGTTGTAGTTTTTTAGGGGACAGCTCGAGAGCACCTGGGGAATTCTTAGATTGGACATACTGACAAAATCAGGTCAGTTGGTGACTGCTAATATCGCTGCTGTCTGTAAATGTGTGGTTTGTTGCCACTGCTTTTACTTCAGTTGGAGATGAACTACATTTCCCAGAATGAGAGCCGATATGTACTTGTTGCTTTCAGCTGTGAGTTGTAAATATAGTAGGTGTAGAGAGCAGTGGTGGGCGCGTGGTCGGAGCACAACAGAAAGAGCTCACCCAGTTGATAAAAGTTAGTTGCAACCCTTAGTCAAAACACAACATGTTGGGTGTCTGCAATGCATTCTGGTCTATTCTGTAGAAAGTTTGTAAAATTGCAAGTGTGAAGTGCTGTCACCGAAAACCTGAAGACTTCTTATATTTCCTTAGCTTAAAATTTTTTGCAATTAAGCTTTAATATAGCTGCACTGGTAATGTATCAATGTGACTTTTAAGTTTCCTACATTCAAGAATTTGGAACATGCACTATGCAAAAGTAGACCATTGCAACAAAAGTGTTGTAGGGTGAAATCAAAAGTTTAATTCTGAGTCGAGAAAAATGGCAGCTATTCAGTGAAATCAACTGGTCAACCCTCATTTTATGTCTGTCACTGACTTTGGCCTCAGTTCCAAAGATTGAAGCTTGGATAGAGAAAGATGTCGGTGCAGGATTAAGTTGTTATTACTCTTTACCACAAACTGTATGCAACAGGGGCATGAACATATTACATTTAAACATGTATTTTCATATTCAAATGTAAAGAGTGACTGGACATAAAGGACTTTTCACCCCTCTTACTTCTCATCCTGGTATCAAATTTCAGTAGATGTTTTTCTGCTAAGTTTCTTTCATCATTCCTACTGTCTTCATAAAAAGGAAGGAATGTGGACAGTCCAGAGCTCACATTCCTCTGACAAACAGAAGAAAATGTAATCCTACTTGTATAACTCATTTCCACCTTCCAAGTTGGAAGCTTTGATTTTTTTCTCGCCATATAACATTACAGATGTAAGTGGATATACATCTCCACTGTCGGTGTCACTAACCTCTCTCTGCCCCCTCTCCCCACCAGCCTTCAAATTGTAGGCTAGCAGGTCCTCTCAGACCACTTGTGACGGTTTTCCTGTGACGTTGGCCAGCATAGTTTTATTAGTTTTGTGGTCATAGCTGGGCTAACACTTGTTGTCATCACTCTGGGGTGTTTCCTCCAGCTGAGGCTCATAAAGCACATTGCTTTGTAACTGTCCCTTGATGTGGCACTCATTTTACAGTTGTTACACCCACAAATGGGCTGTGCGGAGAAGGAGACGCAGTGTTGTTGCGTTGGCTCTGCTGCATAGCACTAGCAGCAACGCTTAGCTGGGTGGCTACTGGGACGTTCATTAGCACCGTTTCTTGGCAAACTGACTAAGCATGAAGAGGCACTTTTTGAGGCACTTTGTGAACATCATAGGGACGTTGTTCCAGCTGCCTTATTAAATGTTAAATGGCTGTTCTTCCTATGAGAACCCAGCTGTCAGCCTGATTTTAACAATCTGTATGGCTGAGTGTATTTACAAGTTCAAATAAAGATTTTGTTTCTCTAAAAACTGTTTAGAGAGGTCTGGCAGAGTCAAAGTCTTGAAGCAAGTGTACTGAATAGGGATGGGAATTGATGAGTTTAAGAGTTTATTGATACCATTGCCATTTTTGATTCTGCTTATCGATTCCCTTATTGCTTCATGATACATTTTCCGTCATTCCTGGAATTTAAGCCCCCGTTGTGTGTTTCCCCAATACTTGAAATGATTATTTTCCAGACATCACAATTAGCACCTTTGTCAACTTTCTTTGTGAAATGAAGCCATGCTTTGGACTGTTTCTTCCTCTCCGCCATGACTCCTTCCTGTTACAAGTTTCCAGGAGCGTAGACACATGAGTTTGACATCATTGTTTTGCAATGTGTAAATGTCAGAAAAACACGCCAACATCCTTAACAGGAATTGATAAGCTCAGAGGCATATGATTCCAATGGGTTGGACCATTTGGAACCGGTTCTCGATTTCCATCCCTTGTATTATATGTCAAAGGTCCTTCGTTTTTTTATCAGTTTGCCTTTTTAAAACCGTTCCAATTTTGGCGTCTGCCCTTGGTCAAATTTGATGTCAGTCTTGCCTTCAAATATGACTTGAAGGTGTTGTCTTATCAAAGATAGTCTTCAAGGTGTAATATGTGCTATGTGTTCCACACCCAAGGGCTCACTGTTTTGGTGTGTTCCTGCTCTTTCAGTGCGGCCATGAAATGAACCAGAGAGCCCTTCATCTGAGAGACAGCTGTAGATAACATAGACTTTTCAGTTTGTCCTCTTACACACTTGAACTCCGCGCGTCTAGCTCAAGTTTAGCCTCACCATGTTCCCGCACCGTCCAGTCCCTCCCCCCTCTCACTCAAGACACTGGGAAAGCCGTCCGTTTTTCAAGTATGCCTCAGCTGGATTTAACAGAAGATCTTGAACATGGAGGGAGATGGTGCAGAGGAAGGAGAGGCCTTGCAAAACACCACACAGCACACTGCTGGCATGAGCAAGAGCGTGTGTTTATGTGCAGCGTGTGTATGTGTGTCTTTTCTGCTCATGTGGAAAAACTGCATGTCCTACCTACCTCGTGCAAGACCCACCGTCTTCACTCGCCGCCTTGCTTGTTTGTTGTCATGTCCTGGAATTTACTCTTGATGTTGTAATGTTATTCACATTTCTGCACGTGACCCATGCCTTCTCTCAGGGACATATGGTGGGAGAGAGGAGAGTCTGGCCATAAAGAATTAACAAAGGCATAACAAGAGAAGAAAACTGTTTATATGGGGGAGGGGAGAAAGAGGCTGAAGTCGGAGAAGGGAGGAGAAAGGGAAGGGGGCATATGAGAGAGGTGAGGATTGGAGGAGAGCAGTGCTGCCTGATATTCACGTGCCCCCCCCCCCCCCAGCTGATGTGTGTCTTTCAGTGCGAGTATACAGATGGATTACCTTATGTAAACACCGGGCCTTTGCTTTGAATAGCCAACACAGATACTCGCAGCTAATGTTTTCCTTATCAGGGGGCTTCTCCAGGCAATCACACACTGTACTGTATGGGAGAGCGACTGGGGAAAGCAACAGGCCATTCATTTATCATGGCCCGGGCTCCATTGTGCTGCATGTGCGTGTGCTTGCTCATATTACAATGGGCCTCAACTATGCGTGACCCCCTCTCATTTCCTATCATTTAAGTCATGTTTTTGGGAGAGTACCGCAGGCCGAGATCCGATGAGGCATGGGGCTGGTACCAAATATTCAGGGTACGATTACCTTGGCCAAAAATATCTTGGTAAACATTGTTATCAGTGTTTTGAAAGTTAGAAAAATACTGTTGGTGCCAAAATGTAGTGGAGTTACTTAACGGCATGTTGGGCTTTTTACCTTCACTCCTTTATTTTTTATTTTTTCCTTTTCGCTTCCTTTTATGCTCAGAGGAATGTTTTTAAGTGCATACTGACCCTGATCTTTGACCTCCATGCTGCTTTTTTAAGTCAGGGTTCAAGGAATCAAAAGCACATTGTGTCAAGATGTAAATACTGGCTGCTTGCTGTGGCCGTGGTCGGTCTGTCGCTGTCACAGACGAGCTGGGTTTTCTGGCCTTGTGGCTGTTATTCTTAGCGTCAGCATGTGACATGTGTTCATCAGATGGGTGAGTGGCTTCTCCCATATGGCAAGGCAAAAAAAAAGAAAAGACGGGTTGTGAAGACAGCAGCGCCACACGACTCTGTGTTCACGGTAACATCTGAAAATGCTGGGAATCACAGCAGAACAAGTTGCCAGTGATGCTGTTTCGCCTTCCAAGTCTTCTTATTTGAAGACTTTAAGCGATGTTAGCTTAAACGATGTTAGCTTAAACGATGTTAGCTTTAACGATCAGGACTGAACCGACTCATAACTCTGCAACTATTCTGATAATTGTTTAATCAGTTTAAGTAATTTTTTGAGCAAAGAGCCAACGATTCCAGCTTCTCAATTGTGAGTCTCTGCTTTTTTTAAATTTTAGCGTATGTGAAATTAACTGAATATCTTTGGGTGTGGGACTGTTGGGCGGACAAAATGAGACATTTTAACATGTCACCTTGGGCTTTAGGAAATGATGATTGAGAGAGAGAGAGAGATATGAAATTCTCAGTCATTCTCTATTTATATATTTATCTCTCTATATCTCTGTAGATATAAGAGAGGAAAGGGAGGACAGGGAGAGGAGCATATTTGGGATGGTGTTGGACTGTATTTGGCCTGCACATGCATTAAGAGCATGTGAAAACTGCTGCAGCTGATCACAGGGGAGACAGAAGAGAGCCATGAATGTACATTCATTAATGCTCTTGTAGCTCATTGCAGACAGACGGAGACATACAAACAAAAGCTGCGTGAAAATACTGTCTACTCCCTTTGTGTATTTTCTTTCTCTTTCCCATACTCCCATTTCTTAAATACGTTGAACCGGTCCAACTTGAAAATGGAGGAAACACACCAAAATACACCCCAGACGCAAAGTAAATGACACTGCTATTAGTGAATCCATTCCTACTGTAAGACGTGCTGCAAGTTAGACACGTAAATGCTCCTCCATCGGATACATTGATGGCACTTGACGTCCCCTTTAAAAAATAACAGATTGTTGGATTTTATCAACAAGGAAGAAGATTGGTTACCTTAAGTTGTTTTAAATGATCTGAGTATAATGTTGGGTCATCCATTCATCTTTGACCACAGCTGTGCAGCAGAGAGCCACGGGGAAACATGGGGAAATAGAGGGGGCAAAGTTGGCCACTCGTTGGTAACACGTAGCATGTCTTGGGCTGCTGTACTACCAGGATGACTCTGCTGTCTCTAAATCTTTTTAAGGAAAGGAATGTGCGTCCTCGAGCGGCCGATCGGCATGTCTCACGATTTAACAGACATTGGCCTTTCTCAACATGTTCCAGCTTTTGAATCCCGTCACTGCCGCACATGCGCAGGCCTGTCCTGAGATCCTTCTCGATGAGCTAAGCGCTGGCTATGAATGAGCGAAGCTGCTCTGAAGTCGGTGTTTATGGAGGGCCTCGTTCTCTCGGAGGGGAGAACCAAAGTTAAATAAATACTCGCTCCATCCTGTCTGCATTAAGGGCCTGCACACATGGCTTTGACGTCAGAGTGACATAAAACAGGGTGGGGTGGCCCAGCCAGCTCCGACAGGCACGTGCGCACACACTTTCATACATGCACACACACACGCTCTTCCATAGCTTGCTATTGAAATCCCTGTCTTTCTTTTCTTGTCAGTATCTTTGTCCATTTTGTCACTTTCCTCAATTCTTCTGTCTCTTTCCTTCTCCCTTTTTTCCACCTGACCCCCAGTTTAGGTGACATTTCTCGCCCTCATGTCTTTTGTACAGTATCCAAGCATTGTCACGTTCAACCTTTACATGCCTCAACCCTTAAATTTCCCTCTAACAATATCAGTTTCTGACAGGGAAGATGTTCATCTCTGACAATTTGTTGTTTTTTGGTTGGCTCAAGTGTGTGTGGTAGCCAGCCAGGTGCAACCGGCTATCATCATACAGTGTGTACGAACATTTATCTTGGTTGCTTTTCTTTTTGTATTTCTTTTACATTTGTGTGCATGTGCTTCTACGTCTACATCTGTACGTATGTACATCTACAACCTGTGACCAGTGGGATCTTATGAGCTTTGTTAACAAAACATCAACAAGTAGCTGCTCATAACCCCATTCAAGGTGTGACAGAGTAAAAAATGTGTCCCTTTTTTTTGAATGTGTTCGCTAGTACTTGTCCACATAAATTATGACAGCTTACAGTGCTGTTATCTGGCTTGTAAGTATGTTTTTGGTTGTTATTGTTCACGGTGAACACAGGACAAGACTAAAGTATGATTGCTTTAAAAAAAAGTTGCAGTGGAGGAGGGAGAGGGATGTATTTGTAGAGGTGAGAACCTGCACAATGCACGTACAGTATGCTTGTGTGTGTTGGTAATGTGTTGTTTTGCAGGTGTTTGACCATAGTGACCCCCTGTATGTGTTCGTGTTGGAGCTGCAACATGTCACTGCCGGACCAGCCGGTGTCTGGTGAGCTTCGGGGCAGAGGATTTCCCTCGCCCTCGTTCTCAAACTGTCACAGTGTACGTGGTTCCCTCGAGCCCCGGCTAGTTTATTTACTCATTTACTTAAAACATGGAATCGAAGTGAAAACAGCAATGCGTGTGGCCAAAGATGGTCGAGGTTTTGAATCCACTGACGCTGAAACCAGATGTGTCTCTCTGCAGCAAGGGCTTTTGGTCCTTAATCTGACTCCTTCACTCATTTTCTACCATCTAATTAAAAAAACCACTGAAGAGATGGACTACCTGTTTTTCTTCTATTTTTAATGATAAAAACTCTATATTGTTTAAATGGGAAATGTGTAGTATTTAAAACGCCAAAGCCAAAAGTTGGCTTTGAATGCTTTGCAGTCTTATTTACTTTCAATCCTTACTTTCAAATTCAAATAAGCTTTATTGGTATGAATGTGGATAATACATTATTGATCAGACAATCTGTAATTTAAATAATAGTTTTGGCAATTTTGACTGTATTTTAATTTAGGCGAAGTTTTTTTACTAGTTATTTAGCACAATATTTAACTTTGGAGAAAACTGACTTTGTTAGATTTTGAAGAAGGGATTTGTAGAAAACTTGTTATTCCTCAAAGTAAGATATTGAAACGTGTTGTTTTGGCATCAGTTTTTGGCATCGAAACTCAGGTTTCATATCGGACAGAAAGAAAATGCCTGCTCTTGGTGTGTCCATGCCAGCTGTAAATATTGCAGCAAGTTAGGATAAAAGTGATGGAAAGGGATAGCGCTGTGACATTCACAAATGTTCTGACATTGCAGTAAGAGTTGAATGCTCCATCAGATGTGCTGCATTGATGCCATTTGGCACTTTGTATCTCCTTTTAAGAAATAACAGACTGTTGGATTTTGTCAGCAAGGAACATAACGTTGCTTTAAACGAGCTGAGTGTGATGTTGTGTCATCCATTCATCTCTGGCCAAACCTCTCAAACATGCCATTTTTTTGTGGTGTTTTGCTTTTGTTGGATTGTTGACAGCCAGTCACATATTTTATATTGCATGTATTTCGCTTAAATTCATATGTAGTCTGATAGGAGAATTTTGCTTTCAGTATGTAAAACTACCTACTTATATATATCAACTAACTATTACTTTGATATTGGTTAAGATTATTGATTTTTTTTTTTTTACTTAATTATTTAGTCAAAAATAATGTCAAATTCCCATCTCGCATTACCAGAGTCCAAACTGATGCCTTCAAAGCTCCTTTCATGTCATAAAAACCACCAAAGGCATTAAATTGACTGTACAATGAGGCAACAAGAAGCAAAGTAAGCAATTTCTCATAATTGAGAAATTATAATGTTTGTTGGGTTTTTACCAGATAAATGATTGTCAGTTTCGATCACGGGTGTACTCAAACACAAACACGCACCTGTGACGCTACTGTATAAGCTTTCTCCTTGTCTCTTTACATGTCTGCGCCTGCTAGTTTGCAATTGAAAGCTTCATCTCATCAGAGTACTCCACTGACTTCATCTTCAGTATTCTCTGTCCTCGAGGAGTAAATACCTGAGTTCACCCCTAATGAGACTATTTCTCCACACACACACACACACACACACACACACACCCTGCTGGTGTTGGAATGAGCATTTCAGTAAAATATATGGAGTAACCCCAGTCCTCTCAAAAGCGTCCTCTCTGCTGTGCCCAGAGGTCATTCACCCCTCACATCAGGGTCATCTGATCTGCCGAGAGGACTGTCAGTGTCCAACAACACTGTGTGTGTGTGTGCCCCGTGATCTTTGAAGCTGTCAACATTCTTCACCACATGCTCTGTCATGATGCATAGAGGCGACTGGTGAGATGAACCAGCTGTCCCTGCCTCTGGTCACTGCAAGGTCAACATGCACGCATGCACGCACACTAGGCTGGATGTCTTCTTGCTCTTGTGTTGAACATGCCAACGGTTGGACGTGGTTAAAGTGCAATGTTGAAACAGTGATTTGATTGGCTGATTGAAATATCTCTCTGTGTCTCAGGTGGAGGAGGGAAGAGGAATGGTCGCAGTAAGAAATGGAAGGAGATGCTGAAACTCCCCCATATCAGCCAGTGTGAGGAGCTACGCCGCACTATCGGTAAGAAACGGGGAGTTTGTGTGAGGCAGAAAGTTAACGTGCCATGCTGTGTCGTTGGGGTGGGTCTGTCTGCGGGAGGAAGTTCAGATTTGACCTCCTTCCTGTTTCTACCCGTCTCCACCCGCGGTTACAGGCAGGGGACAGGAAACAGTATGTGTATGAGTACTGTGTCTGACTCAGGGAATCCGTTTGTGCAGCCGTTTCTAAATCCCAAAGTCTCTCTTAACATGTGTGTCTCAATGACTTGTCTGTCTGCTCACACACCAAGTCAAAACGTCTTCACTCCGGCCTCCGTCCTGCTCCACATCCAGGTTTGACTTGAAAATCGGGGGAAGGATTCTCTCTTTGTGGCCCAGACAAGTGCTCTACTCCTGGGCTACATTATCTCCTTGCCCCCCACTCCCACCCTGGTCCTCTGAATGCCACAGCACTCCGAGTGTGTGTGTGTATGTATGTGTAGGTGCCACTGTGTGTGTGTGTGTGTGTGTAATAGTGCGTCACAGCTATCTCTGCCAGAGATTGCAGTGCTACCCTCCCCCACATACTCTCCCTCCCTCTTCTCTGTCTCTATGCCTCCCCCCTCCCGCTATCTATATCGCTCTCTCTCCCCAACCCTCTCTCCACCACTTCAGAGCAAGACAAGAGTGGCAGAGCAGGAGAGTTATGGAAAGAGCGAATGAAAACCAGAAACAAAGAGAGAGGCTTTTACAACGGGAGGAGTAAAGACGTCTTAAGGACAGGAGAGAGTGAGAGAAACAGCGGGAGGAAAGGAGGGAGGCTGAGTGAAAGAGATGTAGATGCACATACTCCCTACGGTGATATCTCTTACTCGGCGTCGATTTTGTTCATTGTCGTTTTGTCTTCATGATACAAATCATCACACACAGATCTAATTATCATAAACTTGAATGTATCTGTCGTCAGCGGTGATGGATTACCTGCCCAAAAACAGCACAGAAATGTCACCTTAAGTGTGAAGAAGCATCGTGCTTGTCACGTCTTACACATTTATTGCCATTGGATTATAACTTTGCAGAGGGTTCTAAAAATGGGTTATACTGTATGTGCCTGCGTTGTGTGTGTGTGTGTGTGTGTGTGCCCGCGCACGTGCACGCAGCAGCTGTTGAGGGTTACATACGTCACTATTACATAGACACTATTGCGTAATTTCCCTATCACACCGAGGGCAGGATCAAAATAATCCCTTTTGCCTACTTAAACACACAGACGTGCAGGCATGTACACACACACACACACACCCATGAGCAGAGGCGCACACACATGCCCGTACACAGTGTAGGCGCAGCGGATAGAAGGATACAGTATAGTGACTGATAGCAGTGTCTTTGTTGTGTCTTGATAATGTCAGCCGTTTGACCTTAGCCTTGACAAGTGTGCAGTACTTCTAGGGTGCCTAGATTACATTATGTGGGCTGCAGCCACTTTGTCTGCCAGCCTTAGGCCACTCTCCCTCTCTCTTCCTCTCCTTCTATCTCCCCCTTCCCTTTTTTTCTCTCTTCTGGTATCCGTCAGCGCATACAGTACATGTGCACCTATTACTTTTGATCGCTGCGGTCTCTGCATCAAGCGCGTGCATCGCACCTGCTTGCACTTGTGCACATTTGGCTGGCCCTTCACTGCCTCACTAACTCACTCAGTCTTGGCCTAAATTGGAGTTTTAATTAAGTTGTAATTGTAGCTTCACTGGCACAGACAGCTACTAGTCCAGGCTAGTTCAAGCTTCACAACTCTCCCTTCATTCTTTTCGGCCCTTTCATTTTCTCTGACACCTTGCTGTACCTTCTTACTCTCTCTCGCTCTCGTCTTACTTTCACAGTTGTTTTTCTTCAGGACACAGGAGAGGACGCAAAGAGGACATTTTTCATTGGCGGAACACTGGCCCACGTTTTCGTATTCAAATGACTTAGAGCCTGGGGTCAGTTTTGGACACACAGACATGCTCTCTCACACACACTAACCCAGAGCCAAGCCAAAGAACGAGCAATTTGCTATGTTTTTAGAAGATTGATTTGTTCACCATTAAGTTGTTATGAAAACATAGATACTAAAATAATTTATGTGTCCATGAGTATAGACTGCTGCCAAGTCCCAGTTCTCTGTGCAACGTTAAATGTAAGCAAATTATGACAGCAAATAACACAGTGTAGACAGAACTGCTGAGACAACTCCTCTATTTGAATAGCAAGTATAACAATATCCAAACCCTGTAACAAAATCCATAAAATTAGCTTTTTGTTTTTGTAATGCGAGACTCAGAATGTCCCATCAACATGATTTATATAGATCTGTCCCCAAACATATATTGTACCGCTGAAATGCCATCTCTACCCAGTGCCTATAAATAAATGTAGTGAAAACTGAGCAAAACCAGCCTAGGGTTCAAAAAGGTAAAATTATATGAACTTATATAATAAAACATATTATAATCATTTTAGCATGAAACCGTCACTTTTTACATTTGGATTATGCTGGTTGCCACCCAGAGACACGGGGACCATGTTGGCGTCAGATGCATTGCTCAATGGGTCAGTTGCTTAGAAACACTTAAAAATCACAATTTCTGTGATTTTTTATTATGCAAATTGGAGTGTGTCACCTTCAAAGAGTGACCGGTTGTGCTGTGACTCGGCAGAGGGTGGGTCTGATGGCCTCTAGAGTGGCAGGAAACACTGGCAATTAGAATGAAACCACCCTGAAATCCTCACAGCAAAACCTGTTTCATCAAGACAGCGAAAACCTCATGAGGAGACTCATTGCAAACTAGAACGTCAACACAATGTCTTTAAATCTGTTGGTGTAATGGTATGCAGTAGGGGATTAACACAATTCCCTTGAGAAAATGTTAACTAAAATACAGACTGTAGTTTTTTGGTTTCTGAAGAGCAGACGCTAACGATTCAAACTAAGAGCACTTTTGAAGTTCATTTTCTTTGGAACCAGAGTGGAAAAGTTGACTTTGTTGTATTTGGTTTGTTTAGGTTCACACTGCCCATTTGCAAACAAACCAGCTCATAAACAGAGGCCACATGTACTCACAAGAAGTGTCTTTATTGGGCAGAGTGTTATCAATCTGTCCAGTGATGGAGATACAGGCTTTTGAGGATAGTCGACGCACGTATGCATGGAAGTCGTGACACATCCACATTTTCAGGCATTGTGACACCATTATTTAATTATACACAACTCAAACGGCATTGTTCTCACCTGGCCAGATCAATCACACTAAAGGAGTAAACGCTCCAAAGTTCAAATAAAATGCTCTAAACATTTTTTGCTGAGCAGGCGCCCTAAAATTGCTTTCATCAAATATGAGTGCGAGGGGCTTTCCCAGCTCGAGCTCACAGCTGAACACAGCTGATAGGGAAACACCAAAGCAGCCCTCCAAAAACTTGGTGATCAAAGATGAAAGGCACTGTCTGAAGGCAAGTGCAATGCAAAGATCTCTGTGAGATTTTCTGAAAGAGCTTTTGTGCTTCGACTTTAAAACACAGCGGCCGCACAGTGCAAAGGGAAGCAATAAAAATATCATATCTCTGCACTCTACTGTTTGCTCACCAAAGGGATAACTCTGTTTTTGTGGACGTTTAAGTGGTGAATTTGAATGAGAAGCACTGAGCTGCAGAGCAGAGGGGGAATGCTGTGTAATAAACAGTGCAGCTGTGAGGGCTGTTGTGAAGATTTGATTTACTGTTGGAGGTTGTCCTGTAGCTGTCACCACTTAGAAATGTTCATCCCATGCATCCCTCCTCCTCCTCCTCCTCCTCCTCCTCCTCCTCCTCCTCTATTCACAAGTGCGCATGCGTACGTTAATGTGTGTGGCCTATTTTTGTTTGTATGTTTATCTTGAGTGTGTGTGTGTGTAATGTGTGTCCGTACTGTGAGCCAGTGATGGAAAACGTCCTGGTTCTTCTTCCTCATTTTGTACCAGAGGAAATATGACTCAAATGGACGCCATTAGTCCTAATAGGCTGGGGCCAGCTGCACAGAAAACACACACACAGACATGTAGTGTGTTTAGCATGTTGTAGCATTAGCAAATTAAGGGACTCATTTTACATTTCCTTTTTTTTCTCTTACCCTCTCTTTACCTTTTTATAGTAAGTATCTCTGCAGTTGAGATAAAACTCTAACTAAAATACACATTGTAACATCATGTACGTTTGTTATTGATTAATTTGCAATTAATAAGGATATGAGATTTAAAGTTTTGCTCTCTGTCTTACGTGTATTCCACTTACGTTAGCTTCTTTAACTGTGGTTGATTTTTCTCAAATTTCTTTCATCAGTCTTTCTTGAAAGCTGAAATGGTGTTCCTGGGGTTTTCTATAAATATATTTTTATATTTATATTTTATGTTAGAAGGGTATCTTCCATTGTCCTGGGTAGTAAAGGTTCAGCCCCTTGTCTGTTTTGCAAAGATAAAACATTTATTTTGTTAGCATTCAACAACTCCAGGTCCCATTGAAAGCCAAATCATGAGTTAGCTTTCATTAAATACTTTGACTTACAGATGCTAGTTGAACAGAGGCTAGCTAGGAGAGGGTTAGGGCTGTAGCTTTTATTTTCTGTTTAAGCAGTAATGTTAGGACACATACTTTCAAAACAACAGGAAAAAATGTGTCATGATAAAAATCACAGTAGTTACTGATGTGTATTTTTGTACCTCAGAATAAAGTGAGCTAGTGAGCTAAGCTAGGCTAATCATGCAAGACAACTGCAAACAGAGAAATGAAAAAGCTTTCCATGGGTTGTTTGTCACTCTGGGTAAGAAGTAAGAAAATGGTACAAAAAGCACAAATTATCCGTTTAAACCCCCATAGTAGTGTAGTGCAGTAGTTCCCAACTTTGTTTTACTTTGAAACAACATCTGCTTGTGATCCTTGTGATGGTTGCATGTCTGTGAGTTATGAGCAGCTCAGTCGAAGAGTGATTTTACCTTCTCAGATTGTTTCATTTTAATAGTTTTTAGAGGCCTGAATGGTTGAAATTAAACCGTAAGTCAAAAATATAGATAATTTGTATGTAGAAGAATTTGTTGTTTCACTCAGACTTTCAAGACTCATCCTGTGACTCCTTGTAGGGTCCCGGCCCCCAGGTTTGGAACCACTGTTACAGTGTATTTTTCTAGCGTAATGATGTTTCTCCATCTCCGTCTCCCTCTCCTCTCGTCCTCCCAGAGAGGGACTACACCAGTCTGTGTGAGAAGCAGCCTATTGGTCGGCTGTTATTCCGTCAGTACTGTGACACCAGGCCAGAGCTGAAGCGCTGCATCGAGTTCATGGATGCTGTGGTAAGACTTTGAATGAACCTTTAACCACTACTTTGCTTATTCTCTGATGTTCTTATAGCTATCCATCTTTCACACACCCTCTTTTACTAGTCATTCCCTGTTTCTCTGTCTCAATCTCTCTCATCTTCTTCGTCTCTCTGTGATTTCTCCCATGAGAGTAGCCGGATTCCGGCCCTGCAGAGCAAGAAATAGGAGAGGAAAAGTCAGTGCTTGGTCCGTTGCCTGCTCTTGGCAGTGGCACGGGGTGGTGGGTGGAGTGGGCGTAGGGGGTGATTAGCGACTTAGACAGGCTGTCAAAGAGCAGACCCCTCCCCTTCCTCCATGTACTCCTCCATGAGGTCAAGCCCACGTCAGAGGCAGGTCCCCTGGGTGAGCAGGCAAACACAGGCCTGAGCTTGTGTCTAGGCCCCTGGAGGTATGCGAGAAAGGAAAACGGGGGGGGGATCATGCTTATTTAATAAGCACCTACATTAGTCTTTTTCTAGGTAGGCGGACTGGCACGTAGGTACGCGCACTGGGAGTGACACGCTCACACTGCCTGACGAAAATACAAGAAATTAAACAGGCAACATTTTAGTGCTTAACATGTCCTGCTACTCCCACGGAGGACGGCATGCCTCGGCTGTGATGCTTAGCAGCACGGCTCGGTCCCATTCCTCTCCGCCGAGCTTGTTTTCAAACAAAACACACAGCTCGAAAGCAGTCAAAAATCCAGACCATTGCCTTGCCCATATTTGACCAAAACACAATCTGTGACGGTGCGATGGGGTGAAAGCTGAGGCTTCATCCAGGTTGGTGACAGATGTAACGGGCGAAGCGTGAAGATGAACATGTTTGCCAGTTTGCTGCCTTGACTAAGATGAGATGTTTTTCCACCAGTAACATCTCTCTATTTTTCCAACGGTCCCATACTAATTTCTATTTTAATTTCTTCCTCTCTCTTGTTCCTCATTAACCCTTCCATCCTTCTCTCTCTCTCTCTCTCTCTCTCTCTCTCTCTCTCTCTCTCTCTCTCTCTCTCTCTCTCTCTCTCTCCTGGTGCCCGTCTCTTTCTGACCTTATTTGGAGAGATGTTAAAGATGGCTGAATGAGTATGGCTTCCAGCACTGGCGTGGTTGTTCACACTTCTGTTCTTCTCTGACAGGCCATGTACCAGCTAGCTCCTGACGAAAAGAGGAGGGACTGTGGACTGAATGTTTTAGACACATACTTTAATAATGGGGTAAGACGCACACACTAATTTAATAACACAGCTTGCCGATACATACACGGACATAAGAAATGATCCTGATATTATTTTATGAAAATATTTGCAAAAGTGCATCTTAAATTGTCCAGTTGTTAATCTCATTGAACTGCGTGATTTTATTAAGTACATTTAAACTGTCATTTTGAAACAATGTTAGTTTCTGATCTCTGCATGGTTTATTGCTTTATCATTACATCTACATTTATTAATGACACATATTTGCCATTGATGCATCGTGTTTTATATGCGGTGGACTATCGACTTTATCCAAAGATGTACAGTGCATCCGGAAAGTATTCACAGCGCTTCACGTTTT